>JADDOH010012685.1:0-92445 GCA_016648135.1 Agrypnia vestita
TCCATTATTTTAAATTCAAAAATAAAAAATCAAAACACGATTTTTTTGAGTTCAAATTTATTTTACCACACACAGGACGATCGTTTCGGCTTATTAAGCCTTTATCAACTGATGAACATAGTACATATTATTGAGTTTATATACAAAACATTGGTGCAAATTTGGAAAAACCCTAAAAATAAAATTGATAAACAAAAAAAGTCGGGTGTTTATAAATTAAAATGTGACGACTGTGATGCAATATATATTGGTCAGGCGGGAAGATCCTTTGATATTCGTTTTACTGAACATAAGAGATCTTTTACACTTAATAAAATGGAATCTTCTCAATTTGCTAAGCACTTGATACAAAACAACCATAGTATATCTCCAAATAATAAACCAATTCCATTACATTTTTGTAATAAAGGTTTCAAACTAAATGTTTTGGAGCAGCTAGAGATAAATAAAAATCTAAAGAATAATATTATTAACGAACAAATTAATATCTGTTATTCCCCCCTTTTAAATATGTTTAATTCTACATAATTGTTTTGAGATACCAAATATCTATTATATATATACATAATTATTATTTAAGAAATCAATTGTTTTCCTATTATTTCCACTGTATTCCTATTATTTCCACTTAAATTAAACAATATATGTTCACTCACTTTATATTAGCTGAAATATTCCCATAATGATCAAATTTCGTGAAATTCTTTTAACCACTTAACATACCTGTATTTTTGTTTCATTGTCCAGATTATTGTTTGTAGTAACCATGTTATTCCCTACTTTATGATATTTAAAATTTAAGTACCCAATTTAGATAATGTGTTTTAGAAACTATTCTTTGTACTAAATATACTTGAATTTTTCCAAATTTGCACCCAATTTAGATAATGTATTCTTTGTAATATACTTGAGGGTTTTTCCAAATTTGCACCAAATGTTTTGTATATAAACTCAATAATATGTTCTATGTTCATCAGTTGATAAAGGCTTAATAAGCCGAAACGATCGTCCTGTGTGTGGTAAAATAAATTTGAACTCAAAAAAATCGTGTTTTGATTTTTTATTTTTGAATTTAATATACTAAATAAATATAAAATAAATACCAACACTTGATAAATCTAAACGGTTGTTAACATTTCAAGGAAAATTGCTACTTGAAAATCTCTAGACGCCCCGAGTTAACTTATTAACGGTTTACCGACCCAAAATCATGTCCAATTTATTTGTGTCCTTCGCTTGATTAAATATAAAAGGTTTTCGCTTCCTCATTATACCCTTACTGACGAGGCCTAATGAACGCGGGGAGCCGGGAAGGAAGGAAAAAATGTTCTGGGGTAGAGAGGATTGTATTAAAATTAAACAAGCCTGTAACAATTCATTTAAAAGGTTGCAAAATACGTGATGTTTCCTAATTAGATTCCCTAATCAGTTGGTTAAAAAAATATAGGGAAAATATTTTAACTAGTTACACAATACAATAACGAGCTGATCCCAGTTTTATGGCTGTGGATTGTTTTCAAGGATGTCATAGAAATAGGAGTCTAAGACCATGGCTATTAAAGAGCTTCGACTGAGAAAGCCTTCGATAAATACGAAGTCGGACGATAAAGTAATGAATGTTTTTGTGGCAACCTGCAGCCTGCTACCACAGACAGCGAGCCTTATAGTAGTCTCATATACATTTGTACATTAAACATCTCATAATTAAAAATATCAATTGAGCAGCTACAGAAATTAACATCAAAATTTAAAAAAAAAACTAATACCTACGTATTTATTAATTAGTAAATACAAGTACTTCAATATCTAGGACATGTGATGAGACATCCGAAGAAATACGAGATCTTGCATCTCATAATGCAGGGAAAGATTGCCGGAAGTCGGGGCCCTGGAAAAGGAGGACTTCATGGCTGAAAAATGAGACAGTGGTTTGGCCAGTCTACTGTGAAGCTGTTTCGGGCCGCAGTAAACAAAGTCCGTATAACCAACATGATAGCCAACGTCCGCTAAAAGAACAGGACACGATAAGAAGAAGAAATACAAGTAAAGAAAATGTATGTGCATTTATTTATTATTGAATTTTGTCGCACTAGGTATGCAGTGTAGGCTCCTTATATATCTACATACGCATTTTGTTTAGAAATGTGTTTGGTCAATTATATTTTTTTATTTATTTTCATAGATGGCGGTAGTGTGCCGCCGTACATATTGTATGAAAACTTAAATAAATATTTAAAAATAATCACATAAATTACTTAAAATTTGAGAATGTACATTCTTAAGGGTAGTTATTGTTTACATGAATGTAAAAAAAATAAAAATGCCAAAATATATAAAAGTTACAATATCTATACGCTTGACACCAGCCACGTCACATATATACAAAATCAGAAGCGTCGGCTGTTGGAAGTGTGCGTCTTCGCTGTTATGGCACTTGCTGGTCACTGATTTGTTTATAAACGATGATTTTTCTTCCGTCTCCGTGCGCGCTCATTGGTTAAATGAAATTGCGCGCGTCCTGTTACGCATTTCCGTCCTTTTTCACGAAATTACTGCCACAGATACAGTGACAGACTCGTGCATACAGCAGCGAATGAAATCCCCTCTGGACGACGCCTACCGGGAAGACCACCGAAAATATTGAGGGATAGCTGGACCTCGTCGTCCCAGGAGGCGTAGTTTAGATCAACAGATCTACTAATAGAAAAAGAAGAAGCATAAAATGTGATCGCTCTAAATCTTCTGGTTGAAGCTTTCTGGAGTATTATGCCGTTTTTTACTACCTCTCCGGCCAGAAAGGTCGTATAACATGGTTTAATAATAAAGGAGCTGATTTATCGTAAACGGGGTGGTAATGGGTGAGAAAATAAACAATCAGTGGGTTAGTAATTAAAAATAATTAATGTTTATTATAGATATCTCACAGAGACAAAACTGTAGTTTTTTATGGGAAAGTAGGTATAGAAGTATTTTGGGTGTACATAGGACTTACGACCTATCGTATGGTTGGCTTAAGTGATCACTTTACACAATGTAACATTCATGGTGAATTTCATTACACAGAAAAAGTATATTGCTTTCAAAAAATTCCTTGAAATCAATTGTAGATTTTCTCATTTAGTGACATCTAACGACATTAACGACATCTGTGGGGATTTAGGGGAATGAAAATGGCTTTGTACAGACCGCATGGAAAGGTTGTTACAATGCATATATAAAGTGTGGCATGTAATTCAAATATATACAACTTCCAAAAATTAGTAGGCATGGTATATTCTATCATGGGTGGAAATGGCGAATGTTACATTGTGTAAAGTGATCACTTAAGCCAACCATACGATAGGTCATAAGTCCTTTGTACACCCAAAAGACTTCTACACCTACTTTCCCATAAAAAAACTACAGTTTCGTTTCTGTGAGACATCTATAATATACATTAATTGATTAATAATGTCTCCGTGACATGAAATCCAGTACTGTTCTGAAAGATTTGAACGAACTCAAAATATTCTGAATAAAAATAATTATTAACAATGCTGGCAACGATATGACTGAAAATTTGTAAAGTTGTTTTAACTTTTCCTATTACTGTGCATACATTACTTATTCAAATTACGCTGCAGGAAAACTGAAACAAACGTTACGGCTATACATTACCGTACAGCTACAGCGCGCATTTTTCTAGGATCACAGAGTAAACGAGCAATAATGCCCCGACTGCTAGACGGTGAATATTACAAATGGCTGCTCATTAAGGACCAACCCCTCACCCACACCACCCACCCCAGACCCTTTCACAATCAACCCTTCCCTCTCCGCATGGAAATAGAAGAACTTAAAACCTTTTTAAACATCATAACGCTGTTAAGCCGTCAAGATTAAAAAAAATAGATTATGTTTCGGCGCAAAACTTCAGACCGAAGCCAATTAAAACAACGCGATTTCATTTAACGTAATTAAAATAATTTCAAACTTCAATTATTTGACTGGGTTTGTTTTTTTTTTAATGACTGATTTTAATCTATCCGACATTCTCCAGATTTTGATTCTTGTGTAAATAAATTTAATATTTTAGTGAAAAACGTTTAATAAGGATGAAGAAATCCGTAACAAATCAAGTCATAGTAAATTATTTATTCAAAGCGAGTTTTAATACATTCATGTAAATTGTGTTCTTTAAAAGTAACACATAAAAAACAAGTTTTTATTATACTCCCTTTCTCATTTACTAGTTGAAACAATTTTTTTCGCTTAACCTATGCGTTGGGCTTCGGTCGGGAGACGCTACGAAAGGGAGTTATAAAAAATTTCCAAAAATTTAAAATTATACTATAATCAGGTTTCGCGTCTACCAGACGCGTTGTATTTAATAATGTACTTAATAAGTTGTATGAAAAAACCATTCAAAATTTGAAAAATCCAAAAATTTATTAATTTTTTTTTAACGAAAATTTAATACATCTTCTTGATTGTTGCCACGAGTCTGCTTGCAAAGTTTCAGCTCGATTGGATCAGGGGAAAAGGGTTTAAAATGTATTCTAAGTTTTTACGTCGGACAAGAAGACAAGCAGACGCCACGAGTTAATATAAAGGGAGTAAAAATACGTATTTCTCGAAATATTTTCAAATATTGATCATCAAAATGATTGAAAAATATAACCTATATTATCTCTACTTGAGTTTAATTATATAGTTTTGTACTTGAATTTCATCTCGTCGACATGTGATGTATTTAACTAACTATTATACTAACATTTAAATATAGAAAACATAATATTTCTAATATTTAATTAGGTTACTGACAAACAAAACAGAGTTACTGGTGTAAGGTAAAGGAGCGGGTATAGCGGGAATATTGATGGGAAAGAATTGGGGAATGTAATATTGTTAAGCATATTAAAACCCAAATTCCTTTTAATATCCAAACATTAAAAAAAATTAACTTTACGCTTAACAGAACGGAGAAGTTTTATGGTACATGAATGAAAATAATTTTTATTATCCATGATGCGACTGGTGAATGCTGAAAAGTTATGACTAATTAGATAATGACGACGCTCTTTTAGTCTTATATTGAGATTTCTAGAAGTTTGACTGATGTATTTAGTATTACTATCTCCTCATGAAATTTCATAATTTCCGTTATTTTCTAAATTATCATTTTTTGTCTTTAAATAATTGAATACCTATCATGTCTAAGTTATTATATAAAGTTTATTACGCAGGTATTATATTGGGAAAGAAAAATTTGTTTTTTTTAGTAATTTCTAGGCCTGTAGATATATAATATTTTCATCCATGAAATGCTATTACTAATATCATTGAAAGATTTGGCAGATACTTCGTGGTGCAACATTATAATTTAAAATATGTTTTACTTTACTTTGTAATACACACACAATATGAGCTATTAAATTACAACTATAGTTTCGAGAGGAGCAGTTTCTCTCATCATCAGGTATAGATAATAACTAACTTATGATGATGAGAGGGACTCTCGAAACTATAGTTGTAATTTAATAGCTCATATTGTGTGTGTGAATTACAAAGTAAAGTAAAACATATTTTAAAAAAAATGCTATTACTAATATTATGGCCGAAATATGATAAATATATTATGTAGGTATTATTAAAAACATGAAACGGCAAACATCTTCAATGAATTGTAGCAACGTGAAGATAATGATGACCTATGATGAGGCTTAATAAGCCTTATGCATGCTACAGTCATTGTTAATCTAAATGTAATCTTTAAATAATTTATGATTTCTTACCCTTATATTTCATGCATTATTATTAGAGAGTTTGTAAAATTATCGATTAGGCTAGTTGTAGAAAAGATGGTCTAGCTATATGTAGAATACTCAGTTCCCGTATATGACAGTTGACCCTAAGGAATTAAAATTGTTGAAAAATCATTGGGTTTCATATAAGGGAAGTTTGCACCTCGAATTTCCGCTCTGCATTTCCTCATCTGTTGCACCACGGTAACTGCATTAGTTTGTTTGAGATTGGTTTACCTCTGCCGGGAACAATGTTAGATTATAGCCTAATGCGGATACGGATATGGAATACTCCCCAACTGGCCTGGCAAGCACAGTGAGTTTATACAGAAACCCCCTCAAAATAACAAAGATTGCGGGTGGAGTTTGAGGGAAGTCTCTTTATACTCAAAGATGGTTGTAAAATGGCTGATTATGAAAAAGAAAAAAAAGAAAAAGTTGACAAACATTGATTTAAAATGCAATTGTCTAAAAAACACCAAGATATTAGTGTACCAAACGCTTATTAGGCCAGTGCTCACGTACGCAGCTAAGACGTGGGTACTAAATAAGAGGAATAAGCGAGCACTGGACGTTTTTGAAAGAAAAATTTTGAGGCGTATCTTCGGACCGATTCTAGAAAATGGACTTTGGCGCAGACGTTACAACAATGAGCTCTATAATCTATTTAAGGAGCTAAACGTCACAAAATTTATAAAACTGGGAAGACTTCGGTGGCTGGGTCAGGTGGAGAGAATGTCCGAGCATCAAGCACCAAAGTTCCTGCTGAACTTAAGGCCAATAGGCTGAAGGAGCTTAGAAAGGCCAAAATTAAGATGGAGTGACAACGTCCTCAAAGATATCTCTGCCTTAGAGCTTCGAAACTGGAGAGAGCTGGCAGTAGTCCGAGATAAGTGGAGGAAAATTATTGAGGAGGCCAAGACCCACCGAGGATTGTAGTGCCAAGAATGATGATGTCTAAAAAAGATTTAACGAAGTATAAGTATCAATACAGATGAACATAGAATACTAACTAGTCTGCATTTTATTTGTGTGAACCCTTAAGATAAGGATACTAAGAGACCAAGACCTTTGGAAGGAAGATGTTTTTGCGGATTTGTGGTATTAACCGTATTGATAGATTGAGGATCCCCAATGCAATAGTGTGAAAGAAAGATACCTATCCTACCGGGAGAATTTTTACCGAGAAAATTGTGTCGTGTTGTATAAAAGTGCATTTGAACTGTTTGGAAAAACATGTACATAGTAAAATTATAATTAAATAATTCTCAATAATGCACTGATTGTTATTGAATATCCTTATACATGAAATGGTTTATAAGAAAATTGCTTGTTACCGGTTCAACGATCAATGATGGAATGAATCGAAGGTACACGACGCGAGAGCAGCCCAGAGTTACACTACCCGTTTTTGACTTCGGATTGGCTGGTCTCTCTACCTGTTATGGCTAGAACTCGCTGGAGATCTATCAAACTGTACGGAATTTTTGTATACTTAGGTACTTTTAATCAAATCAAGATAAAGAAAAAATTATGATACAAGAAAGATATCTTATGGAAGGCTACAGACATGAGGCATACATTATTTGGTGATGTCACTAGTTGTTGAATTCAGAAAGCTACCAGAAGTGTTACAGTTTGGAAAATAAAGATACCAGATATTTGTACAAATCTATAATTTCTTCACTATCACTTTATCCTCGATTATTCTGTCAGAAAATATGATTGAGAAGAAGATTTTTTAGCATAAGATACTGAAAACACTTTTTAGCCAAAATTCATTTTCTGAATAATTTTAGAGAATCGATTATATTGGCAGAAGAGCTGAAGGTAATACTGAGAGGTAATCGATTATATCGTTTGAATAAGTCAAGAAATCGATTATATTGATTTCATAACTCAAGAGAATTGACTTTTATAGCCCTATCCTGTGAAGATAGTAAATATTATACGCTGATCTAAAATAATGAACATCACTTCTAAGCTAAAATTTTATTATATTAATACTAACATAGCTATGTTATTACATACATATTTTAATGAAAACTATCAAAAAATATCTTAAATTTGTGGTTTTAAAAGATCATTTAATAACTACGGTTATTAGAATATTCAACGTTCAATGAAATATTTATTACTTATATTCTCCGTCGTATTTTTATTAAATTATTTGTAAGATTAAATCAAAAAATATTTGTTACAATATACCATTTAAAAAATATATAAAACTCTCTAGAAGGTAAGAAAGACTTAAAATTGGAAGGGAAAAGGTTTAATAAGAAAGTACAAAAAATTACTTTCAGAAAAGGAAAATTGTATACAGATATTTATTTTGTATAAAAATATTTTACTGAAGAAAAATATCACTGGCTATTAAGGAAATATTTAAGAGCTATTTCGAGTATTTTTTTTCGTTACTGGAGACTTAAGTTCACTAGGTAATGCGTTGTATTGAGTATTGCAATTCCAAATTTAGTGGTGTGAGTTGATAACGATAAGTATATTTGATTTTGTGTTCTTGTTTTGTGCTAGTATGTGTCCGAATTAAAGGCTTTTTTATGTAAATGTGGCAGAAATCCGTGTCCGTGGGTATACGTATATATCAATCAATATATATCATAAATGTCTCATAGAGACGAAAGGGTATTTTTATGATAAAGTAGATATAGAAGTCTTTAGGATGTACATAGGACTTACGACCTATCGTACGGCTGGCTTAAGTGATCATTTTACACAATGTTATGATAGAATACCCTGTCTACTAATTTTTGGAAGTTGTATATATTTAAATTGTACCCCACGTTTCACATATGAGTTGTAACAATCCTCAGCGCGGCGGTAACGTTACATTGTGTAAAGTGATCACTGAAACCAGCCGTACGATAGGTCGTGAGCTCTATGTACACCCAAAAGACTTCTATACCTACTTTCCCATAAAAATGCAGTTTCGTCTCTACGAGACTTCTATAATACACATTGATTGATTAATAATGTCCCTGTGACAGAAATCCATTATTGTTCTGAAAAATTTGGACATACTCAAAATATTCTGAATATATATATATATACCTACCTTTAACATGTACCCCGTGGTAGCAGTTATATATTCCTCGTGGCTCTATTTTGGATCACTTGTATTTCTGATGTTTTTCTTTCGGTAATTGTGCCCCATATACTAACGAGAAGGGAGTGGATCTTGGTATATTATGTGGTGTGGATTAGGGATGTGGAGAGCAGGTCTTTGAGTGGATATAGTTCATATACCGGTTATTGGCGAAATATTATATTTTACAAGCTCAATATGGGAGTTCTTCGAGAGCTTAGGGTCTATGAGTAACCCTTAGTATTTCGTTTCTTGTGTATTTAGAACCTTTCGTTCCACTTCCAAATGTCATATGCATACTCATATACTTTTTTCGAATGTTAGGTAGTGAGTTTTTTTTTTATATTGAAACTTTATTTATTTATTAGCAGCCATTTGCGACGTAGGAATATCGGATATGAAGAGTTTTCATGTATACCAACTTGCCAGCGGGCGAGACATTAGAGATTAGGGTTCCTAAAGTAGTTTAAACATAAAAATCTCCGATTTTTTTTTATCGTAAACTTCAGAATTTTGTGGAGATGAATTAAACAGTACCGTACTAATAAACAGATTATACAGGGTGTACCAGAGCTAGCAGCAGAAACTTGGCCAGTAGATTCCTGCCTATGTTATCAGTCTAAAATGTTCAAGCAACCATGACCTAATATCAATAGTTATGGAGATATGCAATATCAAAGTTTGCATTTTTTTCCAATATTTCTGACTTATTTTTTGCAAAAAGTTGAACTATCATTACAGTAACTTATTTTAATTTTGAAAAATTCGTTCGCCTTAATACAAGTCGAATAAAATGATAAAAATTTAGTTTTTTTACAAGGTTTTTATCATTTTATTTAAGTTGTATTGAAGAAAATGAATTTTTCATAATCGATATAAGTTACTGTAATGATAGTTCAACTTTTTGCAAAAAATAAGTCATAAATATTGAAAAAAAAATGCATACTTTGATAATGCATATATTCATAACTCTTGATATTAGGTCATGGTTGCTTCAACATTTTAGACTCATAACATAGGCAGGAACCTACCGGCCATGTTTCTGATGCTAGCTTTGGTACACCCTGTATATTACGACAATCAAATTACGGTTGATCTGGAGGTGACCACCATGGGGTCAGGATCTTTAATTCTTGGACGCCGAATAGACTCCCTCAGCCTTGGATCACGCGGCTGACGACTCACGTCATGGTCTCGACAGATTTCTGGCTCTGAAGCCAGAATTAGTTGGGGTTCGGTGGTCACCATGTGCTCCGTAGCACAATTTGCTGATGATGTCTGCTGTACCGGCATCAGATGACATCTGGGATTCTATATTACAGATGTCACTAAGAATTAAATCTATAAATAAGGCACATTCTAAACTAGCGCAGGGAAATTAATTGTATCTACTCCGGTTTGATTGAATTTAAACGGCCTAATTTTTGATGAATGAAAAAGAACTGAAAGTTTTAAAGATCTTGAAGTAAAGCTTTTATTATTTTTTTTTTTTTAAATAGAGATGCGAACACGGAATTCGTGTCACGTCAATATTCTTACTATTTTCAAATTAAGCTAAACTCTTGTGCTATGAAAATAGGACTAATTTGCTTGTCTGGCGGGAAATTCGAACCTGCGACCTTTGGATCACGAGGCGAGAGTCCTAACCACAAGACCAAAAAGCTACTCTATGTTTACACTTTTGTAAAATAGTGGTATGGATTTTCTGTTTATACTAATTATCCTTCATTAATTTCGTACTTTTGCGGTATTTATTATTTTATGATTTTATATCTATTATTTCATTATCTTTCGTATTGATAATCTTTAGAATAATAAATATAAAAATAAACATTATTATAGTTAACAACAGAATTGTATTCAACCATTACTAAATAAATGTAAATTTTATTATACTCCAACTGTTATAATATTGTTGTAACTAACTTCTATTAAGTAATTTTGTAAAATGTATTATTTTCATATACAGGTACTTTGTAAAAGTATTAAAGTTGATTGTTGAAGCTTTTAACACGGCCGACCATTAATTAGTTTATAAATAATATCATGAATTAGTGTAGTACCTAATTGGTAACCTTTTATCATGAAAAGAGAAAGAGAAGTTAAATCAATCACTAGACCCGAATTTAACTAGAGAACTACTCTGTAATTTGAATTAAATCTTACACTTTTCACTCGAGAATCTTCTACTTGTATGTATATTTTTCGATTCACGTCGTTTGTACCACTCGAATCACAATTAGACATTTCTCACAGGTCGGTAGTTACTTTCTAGTGATGTAACGAATATTCGCATTCGCATTTGCGAATATTCGCATATTTTTGCATATTCGCAATCGCTTTCGCATTCGCAAAATTTGAGTGAATGTTTTGCGAATATGAACATCAGAAAAAACAGTATATTAGGTTAATAAAAATTCATTAATTTCTTATTTTTTTATTATTAGAATAAGTAACTTTACCTCGTAATCACATTATCAGTCTTCACTTTACTTATACATTCGGTATTATTTATTTACCATGTACTTCTACATTGGGACATAAAGCTTAAGATTCCAGATTACTCCTAAATAACAATTAACTTCTCATTAGAACTTAGAAAACAAAAAATATAATAATGCAATTTAAACAAGCAAAAACAAATTCTTCTCTGAAACTTTTATCAGTAATTACATAAGTTTTTAATGTTAGGTAATCATCTTTTTGAATGAAACTAAAAACAAAAACTATGTTCTTCAATTACAAATTATAAATAATTTATGTTTTATAAGAAAACACTTTATACAAACAAAAACAAAATTATTCTTTATGCTTCTATTAGATCAATTCGGAAATTCTCGGAACAAGATACAAACGGAACTCGCCTCGCGCGAAACTGAGCCGCTAAACCATACATAATTGGCGCCAAATTAATAAAACTCAATATTCGTATTCGCATTCGCGAATGTAGGTAGCAGATATTCGCGTTCGCATTCACATTCGCGAATGCTCAAAAAATGACATTCGTTACAACACTATTACTTTCTCGCTGGTCAGTAACCGCACTGAAATCGCACGTCACCGTCTGTTTCACTCTTTCTATGGTTTTTCTTGGCTGCCAAAAACAACTGATTTTAACAGCGGTTCTGTCACCCTTTTAATAGAAAATGTCATTTCGCGATGCTTCGAGTATGATAGACAGATTTCTTAAAATTTACAGTGATTTTTAATTTACTGTAAAGTGTGCAGAGTGCTGTAAAATCATCGATTACGTGTAATTCATTCCGTTTCTACAATCGTATTTTTAGATAGATAGATTTTTCCATTTACCCTTTTAAATGATTCATCTAATAATACAGCGACTTAAATATGTAAATGATTGTGTTTCTGTCCACGAATTTTCGAGGTAAATGTTTTTTTTTAACGTTCGTAAAATGTAAAATCCTCTCTTTGTGCAATCTGCGATTCGGCAATTTTTCATAAAGTATAAAATTAAAATTACAAAAAGGGGCTTCCTCCTTGCGCCGAGCGAAGAGAAACCATAGTTTAATTTGGCTGAGGCTTTTGAGCGAAGGGCCGGGGGGGAAGGGGGAGTATGGGTGGGAGGGGGAGGCATGATCAAAGTTATTGTGCGGTTTTCCCGAACCTTTTAGCACAATACGGTTCCCTTTTCACAGGGATATTTTCCCTTTTAAGAGACCGTGCGTGTATCATCGTGGTGTGTGTGTGCAGAGAGCTCGTCTCTGGGACGCGTACACCGACAACATTAATTATCGTTTCTGATGTACGCTCGCGAAAGTAGTATTTATTAATGATAAATATTTTTTGCTCTTTGCCATTAATAATAATATTTTTTCGCTGATTTTCTGTGGCACCGTACCAAGGCTGCATCTCAAGGAAATAGTTGGCCTTGGATGAAACTTGGAACCTGAGAAGAAAAGAACAAAGCGCGTTAGACGCCATAGAGTTGTAGTGTTGATTGCTGGTCCTATACTGCGGATACCATGAGCTTCAAGATGAACCTGTGTCTTTATTTTTCAGGAACAATAAGTTGGCATATATTTCTTTCGTATTTTGGCAATATTACTAAAAGACACAGAAAAATTTTTAATCTCTAGGAGTGAAGGGTGCGATTTATTTAGAGATATAAATTATATGGGTATTTTTTTAGGTACGTATATAGATGTAACGTTTAATTTAAATAAAAAAATAAAAAACATGATTTTGACAAAAGCCGTACAAAACTATGCCGTCGTATGCCATTAGTGTATCACACCGATCCTTTTGAAATTTTGAACACTATTTCTGTACATAATTTACTAGGTAACGCTGGAGACTTTTTTTCAAATATATTATTAATTTTTATTTTTTAATAACAAATTAGTCGATATTTTTCGCAAAAAATCGCGTTTTTCCCTTCAAAGTGTTCCAAAAAATTGAAATTTCAAAAAACCCTCCCAGCGTTACCCGGGAAAACTTATTATCTAACGAATGAACTTTGATTTTTTGATTTCAGATGATCTAGCACCATGTTATGATGGACACCGCAATCTACTTTTATCCGAGACACGTCCGAATAATTGCTGCCATTGCCGTATTTTTTAATATTTCTTCTTGAAAATTTTACACAATATTCTTCAAATGTCATACTTTAATATACTATTGGTTTTAATAAAGAGATTTTAACTGTGTCATCACAAAAAATTCACAAAAACATGCCTTTTTTTGTACGAATTAACCTTACCCCCCCCTTAAGAGCCTGCTGCAATTTTATCGCGTCCAAATCTCTTCACAGAAAACCGAGACGACTGCGGAAAAACCATACAGCGTCATATCGCTGCAGAGATCACAACCATTAAACTGGACCATTCATCTCGGCACTTTATCGCTTGGCCGCTAGGGTCGCCCTCTTAACCCATTAACGGAAGAGAAGAACAAACGCCAAAAAAAACACGAAGCTAAGTGGAATGGAAAGGGTTGAAGGGAAGATAATATTATTATTGATTTAGTGAGTCTGCGATTATTTTTTAAGGGAATGTTTTCATTCTGTAGAGTGGGGATGTACTTAGCTACCCTTAACTGGCGAAATTAAATTGCGAAATTTGAAATTATTTATAGTAAATTAATAATTTCAACCCAGCAAAACAATTATGAAATATTTAATTTATTGCACGGTATATCTTTAGAGATACAAACTACAAAAAGAGATATAATTCTGATATCATATGACATGATTAATTATCTATTACAGTGGTTCCCAAAGTTGACAGGACCGCAACCCTAAAAAATATTAAATTTTCGGGACATTTTCCCAATTCATATTGTAACCATACAAAAGATCGTTCAATTAAGAAAAAAATAAAAACGTCCAAATTTAATCTAAATTTTCGATTAAAAAAATATTAATATGTGATATTTTAATGCATTAGTGTTAAACAAACGTGCAAATATTCTGGAAAGAAGAGTATAAAGTACTCCACAGAGGAGTTCTTAGTGCTAAATTATTTTGAATAGTGCTCCAATTAAATTCGTGTCCAGTGATTTTGGTGATAAATAATTTTTTTTAATTAATTTCGACGATTTCTGACAATTTCGACAAATTTTTTCATATAATTTACACGTCAGACTCAAATAAAATTTTAATGAATTGACAAAAATATGAAAATTGTTATGCTATTTATTTTGATTAATAAAGTTGATATAAACTGACAAATTTTTTATTGAATATTAAGATTATTAACCTACAACACTTATCGACCAAATAATAAATGTTTATCTTTAATTATACAAATTAATCCTATATTATTGAAACATCTTTCCTCTCGCTTTCCTGCAATCTGTGTAAGTGATTTCGTGAAAAAGGACGGATATGCGTAACGGGAAATAAGATGCGCGCAATTTCATTTAACCAATGAGCACGCGCGATGGAAAAATATAATCGTTTATAAACAAATCAATGTCCTGCAAGTGCCATCACAGCGAAGACGCACACTACCAACCAATGCTTCTGATTTTGTATATATGTTGCGAAACTGGTGTCAAGCGTGTGGATATTGTAATTTTGATATATTTTGGCTTATATCTTCGAAAATATGCAATAAATACTTAATTATTTTTTACATTAACGTAAAAAATAACTACCCCTAATAATTTACATTCTCAAATTTTATGTAATTTATGTGATTTTTTTAAATATTTATTCAAAGTTTTCATACAATATGTATGGCGATGCACTACCGCCATCTATGAAAAAAAAAACATAATTGACCAAACACATTTCTAAACAAAATGCGTATTTAGATATACGGTACCTACCTAGTGCGGCAAAATCAATAATAAATAAATGCACATACGTTTTCTTTACTAGTATTTACTCATTAATAAATATATAGGTTTTTTTTTTTAAATTTTGATGTCAATTTCTGTTGCCGCTCAATTGATATTTTTAATTGTGAGATGTCAAATGTTACACATCACACGCGACTATTGGAAGTCTCGCGCGTTTTTTTATTTATTTTCATCCATTAAGGGATAAAAAAAATCGATAGGTTGAGCCATATTTTAAATTTTCTCCACACGTGTTAGGACGCCATTCAGCACCCGAAAGTTTCGCAAATTTCCCGTTACGTTTGTTACTCGTGCACGTACCCCAAGTACCCCACAGATGAACTAGCGGCGCGGGTTTTACCCCGGAGTTTAATGGCACTTTAAAAATGTGGCTGAAAACCCTAATTCAAAAACGCATTTCGGGCCCCCTAATGGCTCGGACCCAAAGACACTGGCTTTTAGGGCTAATGGGACCGGACCCGAATGTCCTGGAACTCAAATAACCCGGCTCCGGGTCCAAACCTACCCACCCGGCAAAGGTCCCTCCAGTTCAAAATGGAACCAAATTATCACAGGGCCTTTTTATCTTATATACTGCCTTTGTTTTCCCTTGTCAGGTGTAGATTTTATTTAGTGACAATAGAAACTATTTTGATTTTTAGTACCTATCGTTTAGATTCTCAAAATTCAAAATTAGTCAAAATTTTGAAACGGCACCAAGATTGACATACCTAGGATCCTTGATAACAAGCAACAACAATACTACAGAGGAGATCCAGAAGCGCATAGTGAGCGCAAATAGCTGTTTTTCCGCCTACAAAAGCAGATAAAATCCAGACTGCTGTCCAGAAACACCAAGATATTAGTGTAAAAAACGCTTATTAGGCCAGTGCTCACGTACGCACCTGAGACGTGGGTACTAACTAAGAGGAATGAGCGAGCACTGAACGTTTTTGAAAGGAAAATTTTGAGGCGTATCTTCGGACCGGTTCTAGAAAATGGACTTTGGCGCAGATGTTACAATAGTGAGCTCTATACTCTATTTAAGGAGCCAAACGTCACAAAATTTATAAAACTGGGAAGACTTCGGTGGCTGGGTCATGTGGAGAGAATGTCCGAGCATCAAGCACCAAAGTCCCTGCTGAACTCAAGGCCAATAGGGCGAAGGAGCTTAGGAAGGCCGAAACTAAGATGGAGTGACAACGTCCTCAAAGATATCTCTGCCTTAGAGTTTCGAAACTGGAGAGAGCTGGCACTAGACCGAGATGAGTGGAGGAAAATTATTGAGGAGGCCAAGACCCACCAAGGGTTGTAGTGCCAAGAATGATAATGATGATGATCTTTTAGATTCTAATTTAATTTTAGCTTATTTATTTATTTTAGAAAAAGTTAACAGCAAATCTTAAATTAACAAACAAGAGATAAAAATAGTAAATTATGCCAATTATAAACTTATGAAAGACTTCAGCAAAGTGCGACATTATGACAATTTATGATTTCATTACATATTGATAACAGGGGGGGAAGAGGGCGGAGTGGGAAGTAGGATTAGGATAAAGGAAATAAGTATGGGAGTATATGGGAATATAAATTAATTCAACTAGTTGGGGTGCGGTTATGAAGTTAATTTTCGTTTAGTGTCCCGAATAGTCGAGTTAAAAATGTTTAACTATTAACTGTTTAATGTCGAGTCTGGTTTTGCTAAACATTTAATAGAATATGACCATACATTCAATATTAATACAGTTTTTAAATTTTTACAAATTAGTTATAAGATCCCACAAATAAATAATCTAGAAATATTCGAAATCAGGAAAAGTGTTAATATTAATTCAAATATAATAAATAACCAGACTAAATTTGTGCACAACCCACTTTTGAATTATATTCCACTTAAGATTCCATCCCCTTGAGATGACATTCCAGAATTAATAGCTCCAATCCCCCCTCCTCCCCACAACTACCCTTCACCGTAACACACTTGTATAGATTATGTTTTTCAATTTTAGTACACAGACAATCCTGAAGCAGGGAACAATGTTCTCGAAACATGTAGATTGTATAATCTAATAAAGTGGTGAAAACAAATTGAATTGTGTTTTATTTTAATAAAAATATCTGATGTGGTTTTAATTCACGTTAAATGAATTTGTGGATCTATAGATGAATAAGTTTTATTTAGAGTTGGTCTCGCAAAGGGGGAGATGAAGAGTAGGTGACTGTCTGCTGTTAGCTTAAGTACCCACTCTCCTCCAAGATTCTTGTATATATTTTTGGGGAATATGTCGAGCGGGTTGTGAAATGAAAGCGTATTTAAGGGTGAAAAGAGCCTTTTGTTACCACTCGAAGACAAGCTTCGAGGGCAGGTTAAATGTCACTGTGAAAAAATAATGTAAAGCGTAGAAAAAATTGTAACAGCGTAGGTGAAATTAGATATGGTATTCTGTCTAAGGCGGAGATCACACAACACAGGTGTGTAAAGAGAGGTCTACCAGACAGGTGCGCAGAGCCTACTGACTTATGGGTTCCAGGAAAACTTGCTACTTCTACCCCCACGAATCTGCAATATGAGCTTACCTGTGCTAACCACTGCACAGGTAAACTCGAATTATTCAAGCATGCGGAAACAATTATGTGTCGAGTTACCACTGATAACGCGAAATCTGCTCAACGGGTTACCCGTGTCACCATATATTAAAATTATTTCTACAAATTCTATTTCCTTATTTATTAAACTAAAAAATGATACAAACAATACGCCATGTTGTCTTATTATTTTACATTTAAATTGATATCTGAAAGCACTTGGGTAATAGAAATGATGTTTCAAACTGAAACACGTTGTCCTAACAATTCCAGGCAAAATGATTGATGCCAGAACGCAACATTTCATAATTTTCATAGCAACCACAAACATTGCATATGCCAAGAGCAGAACAAAGGAGAAATAAATAAGATTCTTAAATTCGTAACGTGTTTGAAAACGATATCTTAATAAAAATTTACATTTTTGTCAAGCCGTATTCATTATCAAATGCTATTTTTACTCCCTTTATATTAACTCGTGGCGTCTGCTTGCTTGCCGTCAACAAAAACTTTGGATCGATTTTCGACCAATCGAGCTGAAACTTGGCAAGTAGACTCGTCGCGACAATGAAGAAGATCTATCAAATTTTCGTTAAAAATAATTAATAATTTTAGTATAATTTCGGATTTTTCGAAATTTCATTGGTTTTTTCAAATTGGAATCATTAGAAAAGTTTGATTACGGCGGCGGCCCGATAACGTCGCGGAATATTTTCTAAATTTGAATTACTCCGTCGGTAAGCATTATACGAATATCGAAAATCTAAATTGAGTGACAAATGTTTTTAGAATTTAATCTTCAAAGCATGAAGTGTCTTATCAAAGCTCAAAACATCTGACATTTTAGAAATATATTAAATTAGTGTAAGTTTAGTGTTATGTTATATGTTTTAATTCGTCCTTAATTGTTGTTACATTTTACAAAGAAAGGGAGTATAAAAAAAAATTGGTTTTTATGGGTTACTTTTTTTGGAATACGCTTCCCAGGTGTGGAACCCAGGCTACATTACTTAAGAGCAGAATTAAAAGCGTCCAATATAGATTTTTAAAGAACCTTATCTTTCGTTCGTTTCGATCTCATGTTAGCAATGAAGATGCTGAAAAATACTTTAGCATACAGACTTTAACATTCCGTAGAAATATAGCGGACTCTTTAACGTTATTTAAAATCGCACACAAACTCCAGATCTTCTTCAACGTCTATCGTTCCATATCCCAAAACGTAACAGCAGACAGTCACCTACTTTTCATCTCCTTCTTTGCAAGACCAACTCTAAACAAAACTCATTCATCTAAAGATCCAAAAACTCATTTAACGTAAATTACAACCACATAGACATTTTTAACTCGACTATTCTGGACATTAAACAAAAATTAACTTCACAATACTTCTTCCCTTTATCCTAATCCTACATCCCACTCCGCCCTTCGCACCCCTTATCAAACTAACTAACTAACTAACTAACTAACTTACCATCACGCCGTTTCCCCGTGGGGTTAGGCAGAGAGGATAGAGCGCCATACACTTCTGTCCTGACATATATTCTTCGCTTCATCTACATTCATACATCTTCGAACGCAAGCTCGACGGTTGTTGAGGCTTCTAACAGGACCATCTTCCAGTATCTGATTAACTGGTCATGCCACGTTTTCCGTGGTCGCCCTCTCTTTCTGGCGCCGTCAACACTTGCATTATATATTTTTCTTATCATTCTTTCCTCATTCATTCGCTCAACATGCCCAAACCACCTGAGCGACCCTATTTTTATTATATGTATTATGCTAGGATCAGCTTTACATTCATTCCTAATATCTTCATTCTTTACTCTATCATACACGGATTTGCCACTCATACGTCTAAGGGATCTCATCTCCACTGCATTCAATCTAATTTCGTTCCTCTTCTGCCAGTTCCAGGCTTCACTTCCATACATTAGTGTCGGTACCAGAACTCTATTATGTACCGCTAGTTTTGCACATTTCTATTAGAAATTATTGCATTCAAAGCACCGTTCACCCTATTCCCGGCAGTCACTCTCCTCTCCATATCTTTCTCAACATTCCCTCTTCTATCGAACATACTTCCCGAGTACACAAACTCATCTACTTGTTCCAAACATCCATCAATATATAATGTAACTATAAATTGTCATAATTTCACACTTTTCTAATATCTTTGATAATTAATTTTATGCGGAAAGTTTATATTTGGCATAATTTACTATTTTTTTATCTCTTGTATGTTAATTAAAGATTTGCTGTTAACTTTTCCTAAAATAATAACTATTATATATTATGGAGATTAAACGATTTAGATTAAATTTTAACACCGCTTTCAAAGAAAGTATCATTATATGAAAAAGTATTAAGATAAACGTAAATGAACCCTTACACCCAGGGGTAGGTAGGTCGGGAGGCTCCGCAGATGTTATGGGGGAAGCAGATAAACCTGAGTCTATCATTACATAAACTTGTCGAGTTTTGAGATAAAAATGTAACGAACATTCTAACTACGAACTTTGGGTTTGAAACAGTAACTCGTAATAATAATTCTCAAATATGAAAAAAAGTATATTATAATTTATATAAGTACACCATTAAATTGTTGCATCTTAATTGCTAATTAGGTTTTCGTTGGCCAATATTTAATTAGGTTAAATGATAAAACAGTGATAATAAAAGGAATAATTTGTATGTGCAAAAATTGCGTTAAATTTTTTAGTTATACGTCTTTTGACGCATTAAGGGTAAAAAAAATACTGTAACGGAAGTTGCGCACGCAGTACGTAACGGAACAATGCAAAACCAGAACTAAAACTAAAATTGAATTCTTTTCAGCTGTCGGATTCTGTTCACGAATTTTTAGATAGTTCTTTGAAGAGTTTTTTCCACTTGTCTCGGTCTTGTGCCAGCTCTCTCCAGTTCTGAATCTCCAAGGTAGATAGATTTCTTTGAGTACATTGTCGCTTGACCTTAATTTTGGCCTTCCTAAACTATCATTCATATTGAATTCAGCAACGACTTGTTGCAGTATTAATAGGTATTAACTTGTATTATTATTAACATTTTCATTCATTTTTTTTTTCTTTACACCTTATTTATTTATACATACTATGTACTTGCTTGTATTATGTTTTCTGTATATGGAATGTGTAGGACTGAACTTATCTCCCCACGAACTGGAATAAATATGTATCATTAATTTGAAAGCTATTTTCTGTGGGAACGGCATTGACATTGCCTTGAACCTTATAAATTTATATGTAGATATATTTTTCAATAATTCTCTGTTGCATCACAGAGACAGAGACGTGGGTTGGAATGCTAGAGACGTGGGCTAATGCCTCGCTTGCCGCTAGATGGAGATAAAACACTAGCATTAAAACAACGTCATGATGTTTGTCAAAATTGTAGGGCCGATATAGGAAATCGTAACACGGCCCTGAGTTTATGGTGGGTCCTAATGTCTCATCAGAGAGAGTACGGGCATTATCCTTGGTTTTACCCAACTGACTTCCTCCAAGATATGCTTGGCTACAATAGTTTAGAGACTAGAAGGAGTGTGTATCTGATTACGCATTTTTATAGATGATCGATAATCCTGAAATTATACGGAGCGTCAGAATAGATTGTTTCATATTCCAATATACAGGACAAACCTGCCAACGGTTATGCCTGTTGAAAGAGCTACTGCTATGCTGAACAATATTACTCTGGACATTGATCTGTTCCATGTCTCTGAGAGGGTATTCCGAAGCAGAATTCTCCTACACCTTTAATTTGAATGATTTTATATATTGTGTTTGATATTTGTTTTTGTTTATATATGTTTATATATTTCTAACTTATTTATGACATTTACAAATTAAATTTGTGTTTGTATTGTAAATGTTATATATAAAATAAATAAATTGAAATTGAAATTGAAAAAAAATGAAATCAATATTGAAGTTAAGAAGCCTAAGACGTGTTGTCCGATGTGACTATTCCAGAACGCCTTGTTCTATGAGAGTTGTAAATTGTAAGTTCTATGAGAGAATCCATCCGTCCATCCTCAGTGTTACAACCCTCGGTGGGTCCTAGCTGCCTCCAAGAAAGTCCTCCATGCTGCTCTGTCGCTGGCTGCCATTTTCCATTTTAGCTGCCCCAGGGCCCGGCAGTCCGCAACAACGCCATCTAACCACCGCAGTTTTGGTCTTCCGACACTTCTTCTACCCATTGGGTCATTAAACAACACCCTTTTTGAGGCTCCAGGTCACCCATATGGTGAAAATGTCCCAGCCAGCGCAGTCTCTTGTTAACTTGACGTCCTGGTAAAGATCATAGAGCTCGGTGATGTATCTTTTACGCCATGTTTGACCGTCATTAATAAGTCCATATATTCGGCGTAAGTTTTTTCTTTCAAATGTGTCTAGTCTATTTTCGTCGTGCTTAATTAATATCCAGGTTTCCGAGGCGTATGTTAAGACTGGTCTAATTAATCTTCAAGTTTGTGTTTACTGGGGTGTTATGCCGTGTTGTTACTACCTTTCGAGCCGATGTTTCGGATCCCATTGCAGGGTCCATCATCAGGGCTGATGTGTTGTCTTGAATGTTGGTGTTGTGGTTATGTATCGGCTTGCAATACCGTGCCGAAGTCATGAAGTGTTGTATTGTGTTGTATGTATGATTCATCTGTTGTCTGATCACTATCTCTGCGGAGTCAGCGACGAGAATGACTTTGAAGCGCCGGATACCAAGATGTTTTTAATTTGAGACCATCATCTCTATTAATGTTTATCGGATGCTTGTAGATTTCTAGTGCTTCCTTGATAAGACGCGCATGGTGACTGGTCTAATTAATGTCTTGTAGAGTGGTTTTAGTTTTTCCATGAGAGAATGCCGATGATAACTCGGCTCCTGGGACGCCCAAGAATGAGACGGACCAACAATGTTCTAATGAGGCCATATGGCAATATTAAGAGAGCTGTAGGATAGTTGTGCGGTGGACCATGGACCTAAAAGGCTCTTTGAGTCAACTACAATCAAACAAGACCATACTCCCTAAGGCATACGCATAAAAGATGATTCTGTTTCATAGTTCAAATATGTACTTTTCGTTAGGTGATTCAAAAATATCTTAATAATAGTTTTCAACTCTCAAGTAAATATAAGGCGAACATCCTTTGTACGGGAGATCTTTCAAATGAAAGTAGTAACGAGATTAGTACTGCATAGAGTAAGCCAATTTGCCGTACAAGTGAATTCTAGAGATATATGTTCAAAGAAATAACAATGATAATAAATTAATGTATATTATAGATATCTCACAGAGACGAAACTGTATTTTATTATGGGAAAGTAGGTATAGAAGTCATTTGGGTGTACATAGGACTTACGACCTATCTTTATGGTTGGCTTAAGTGATCACTTTACACAATTGTAACATTCGCCATTTCCACCCATGATAGAATATTCCATGCTTATTCATTTTTTGGAGGTTGTATATATGTTCAAATTGCGTGGAAAGCTTTCACATATGAGTTGTAAGCGCCTTTCCATGCGGCCTGTACAAAGCCATTTTCATTCCCCTAAATCCCCACAGATGTCGCTAATGAGAAAATCTACATTGATTTTTAGGGAATTTTTGAGAGCAATATACTTTATTGTGTAATGAAATTCATCCGAATACTTGCATTACACTAGGATAAGCCAGGAAATATTATTTCCAATTTTTGTTCATAAAATAAAATACAGTTTCGTCTCTGTGTGATATCTATAATATACATTAATTGATTAATAATGTCTCTGTGACATAAATCCAGCACTGTTCTGAAAGATTTGAACAAACTCAAAATATTCTGAATGATAATAAAGTTGGTGTCGGATAACTTCCCGAGTAACAAACTTAAAAAATATTAAAATTATAAAATATGCATTTGTGCATTTAAACTTGTATAAGTAATCAATTTTTAAGACTACAGAGTATAAATATGTAAAGAAATGAACTAAATTAATTAATAAAGTAGTTCTTTAGGAGAAGGAAAAGGATGACAGGGGGACAGTATCCCCTACTAAGTCTACTACGCATATTAAGTCACATTAATACTGCAGTGAAAGTATTTATTCTTGCATATTTAAATCGTCTAGTAAACAAGACATAGGTATATTTAAAAAAAAATTCTAAATGAAATTAAATATTAAGAGTATTAAATATTCAACACTTTAGTAATTATTTACATTTTTTTCTACAATTGCATTATTGTAGCACATTTTTGCAAATAGTTCTTGAGTCGTGAAAAGAGGAAAAATATAGGTGTGTCTATAAGATGACAGAACCCACTTTATCGTTTATATTCCTGCTTTACCATCTTAGATAAGGCAGGTAACAGATTTCGTGTCCCAAATTTTTTGAATATTCTCGGAAGACTCTTTGGTACACGGTTTCGGAATTTTCTGAATTTATTTCAGAATTTCAGAAAATTTTCCGCATATTTTCAAAAACTCAAAAGATTCATATTTCCTTCACTTTTCTATTTTTTAATCGAATATATCATCGTTTTATTAAACAAATAAAAGTCAGTAACAATTAATATTATTAATTGAATATCTTTTAGAAATTTAAATGTGCGCCTCGATTCTTTGTACTGAACGAAAAATGTTTAAAATTTTTTTTCACATCTGCAAGATATTTTTAAATGTATGAAACATATTTAGTATTTAATTAATCTGAAAGTGAGAAAAAATGGTATGCTTAGCAAAATAATAATATTTTAAGCAAATTGCGTAATGTAAATAGAATTGTAGATTGTCACAAGAAAGATGGAAACAAGTTTAAAGTCCCTGACGGAAAATACACCGGAATAAATGTATCACATAAATATTGTTACTGTTTTCAAACTAAGCCAAACGCCTGTGCCATGAAAAATAGGACTTACTTGCTAGTCTAGAATGAAGCTCGAACCTGGGATCTGATAGGATAGAGAATGTTTTTTAGTATGCAGCGTAATTGTCTATAGACTATAGTATTGATGGTTTGTCTATAGTATCTAGGCAAATCAGTTGTAAGTGTATTTGTAATGAGTATTTTTTTTAATAAATAAAGAAAGAAGTGAGAAATCAACCTGGAAGAATGTTAAACATGTTCTCTTATCACTACAATGATGGTCAATTTTTAGTATATTAAAGCGATCATCATTTATTCATCAGGTTCTATATACCTATTTAAAATACGCACATCTTATAAAATTGGTCAAACTAAATTATATAATCAATTAATAAATTACCATTATAATATCTTTTCTTTTGACTATTGAAGTAAAAAAAGGTGTTGACCATCTAAAAAGAAAAAATCCCACCAAAAATAAAATACAAAAACATTATTTTTTAAAACATAAATTGTAAGTAAACTTAAAGTAGATTTTGCAATTATTTTAATATGTTTGGTTTATATCCGAAGGTCGCGGGTTCGAATCTCAGCCCAGACTAGCAAGTTAGTCCTATTTTCATAGCACAAGCGCTTAGCTTAGTTTGAAAATAGTAAGAATATTGATGTGACACGTATTCCGTGTTCGCATCTCTATTTAAAAATATATATATATATATATATAATATTTCATATTTTTATAAAGTGCTTGCAAAAGTGTGGTGATACTTGTGCGTGTGGGAGGCCCATTTATTTCAGCTCAAATTATTATATCTTCAAGCTGTAATGAGAAGCAAAAAAATACGTTTTTTTGAAAATACGAGCATGATGTAATCCCTTATGTCATATCTAAAATCTGATTTTCATTTTCGTGTGCGAGGGTTGGGATCACGCGTGGGGATAAATATTAATAATTGTGCGGCCGCACACGCGCACGCCTTGGGAACAATGCTTCTAAGTGTGTTTTATTTATATAATTTACAACTTTTAAACTTGTCTGTGAGACGTACTGTAACAGACCTAATATTTCTTTATAGGATCGTAAATAGTTTGATTGATTGCCCCCAGATTATTAGTCTGATCCACTTATATGCTCCATCAAGGTCATCAAGACACAGTGCATTGTTCTATTATAGTGGAAATGTCAGAACTAATGCATTAGCACACTCTGTAATTCCCAGATTACACTCATTAGGGAATGAGCATGCAGAGGCGGCTGACATTTTTGCTGATAGTATAACTGTTTATAGGACAAAGCTGATACAATTGTTTACATCCAAACAAAATGGAAATGGACAATAAATCTTTCTATTTTACCTTTAACTATTATTATTTCTACCTTTAACTTTATTATTATTTTATCTTATGTTTTTCTTGTGTTTTTCTGTATTATTATTATTATTATTATTAACTTTTAACTATTATTATTGTAACTTTTAACTGTATTTTAATTTTAAATGTCTTATGTTATTTAAAAAAAAAATTATTCTGTATATTGTAAAAGCCCACAAGGGCGTTAAATAAATAAATAAATAAACAAATAATTGAAAATCCTTTTGACGAGCGTATCGCGGCGCGACGGAAAATTAGACGGAGGCCTCGCCGCGCGGGAAGATTGTGGAGGACCCGCGGCGGGGCGGAGATAGACCTGGAATCTCACCCCCGGACAAGGGCGCAGGGGATGGAAGAGTGGTCAGTAAAAAGCTCAAAGGGCTGGCGATCATAAATAATAATGAAATCGTGATGAGGTCCGTGTCAACAGGCAGAGACCGCCATCTGCACGCCGAGTGCGGAAGCAATTAATATGCAGCAGTGGGAGATGTTTTTTAGTTTCAAAGAGGGCGGCTTTGTGTTCATTTTTGGGGTACTGTTTAAAATTGTTTATACGCTAACTGTAACCCGTCAAAATGACGGTTATTTTACATGTCGGTTCCTAGAAAATAAGTGTTTTTTTATTTATAGGAAATATGAAAAAAAAAATGGAAAAAAGTATACTGCAAACAAGTTACGAACGTTACGATGGATGGACGGATAGTTAAGGAATTTTTTATAATTGGGATATGTATACACAGAATGTAACAGATAAAATCCCCAATACTTCACATGTAGATTCCTGCATACATTCTGATAAAAAACTGTTCAATCAACAATTTCCTTATATCATTAGTTATGGAGATAGACGACTTCAAAGTTTGCATTTCTTTTTCAATATTTCGTACTTTTCTTCTGTAAAAAGTCAAATAAAACTATCAAAAGCTTACGTAAAAACTCTGCATTTTTTAAATATAAATAGATACACTATTTTATATAAATAACTTTAAGATAGTCCAAAGTATAAAAAAAAATTGACTTCGCTTATGTCGATAACTAATGATTTTTATCACTATTGAAATATTTTACTCACAATTTGGTCAGAAATGTACCTTCAACATATTCTCACGAAATGATAAATTTACCGAATCCGCACACAATCAAAGTTTTCCAAACAAACTAGAAAATTTTACAAATATTTAGAACACGTGAAAATATCCCAGAAATTTCCAGAAATCCAACGCCTTTTACGTAAATAAGAAAAGTAACCAATAAATACCAGAGAAATTGTGCGATCAGTGGCGCTCGAGAAGTTATCGATAGTTATCAAACGGTGAGACTTAAAATTAGAATTTCAGAGACAAGCGGAAGATTCTCGATTGTGCATAAAATATAATAATGATAAATTTCTAATGTTTCCACCGTATTCCTGTAACAATATTGTGGACTAGATTACACCTATGTCCCACCCCCGCCCTTCCTCCCATTCTCAAAATATTTTAAAACCATAAACTATCTCAGATTGTCACACGTTGCCAAACAATCATAGGTAGAATGTTCATAATTGGCATAATTTATTAGTTTACTATTTAAGATTTTCTGTTAACTTTATTAAAAAATTAAAAAATAAATACATAGTATTTGAAGTTTGTTTCCGCTCAAATGATGCAGTGGTCGATTAACCCATTGGTGAAATTGTTTTAATTGGCTCATAACACAAAGTTACAGCTTCAAATAGGTACCTATTACACATCATGAAATTCCCCACTTAGCCGTACTCAGTGGCGTAACTACGCCAATGCAGTGCACTGGGGCTCAGGTAAAATAGAGGTCGTAATCAGCTCTGTATCATTATTGGTGTATACAGTTGCACTCAGCCAATACTTCAAGATGGAAACCAGATCTTTGCCATAAACAGAAATAATTGCATTTAAATGCAAACAAAGTCATGAGAAAATACTTTAACCTTTCCTTCCATCGAAATGAATATAATAATATTAATTACGCCAGCCAATGTCGTATGTTTCTGCATCCGTACGATGATTTCTATTTGTATACAATAATTTTGCTATGGTGCCCATCGGGTTGGGTGGCGCAGCGGATAACGCGTCTGACTACGGATCAGAAGATTCCGGGTTCGAATCCTGGCAGAATCGAATTTTTTTACGGTCGAGAATATTTTGTTTGTTGAAATTTTAATTACATTTTTGGTTTTGCCAACCAATGTCGTTTGTTTCTGTCTCCGTATGATGATTTTTATTTTATACAATATATATACAATAATTTTGCCACGTTGCTTATCGGGTCCTGTGGCGCATCGAATAATACGTCTGACTACGGATCAGAAGATGCCAGGTTCGAATCCTGGCAGTATCGAATTTTTTTTACGGTCGAGAATATTTTGTTTGTTGAAATTTTAATTACATTTTTATAGAAATACTGAATAAATACTTTGTCTTTCATATCTAAGCTACCCGTAATAAAAAGTGGAAATTTGCCAGATACAATTGGCCGCGCAGTGGCCATCGCTGGCCGCAGAGCGGCCATCATTGGCCGCGAAGCGGCCACAATAGCCGCCCGCAGGGCCTAGCAATCGGCGAAGCCGATGGTACTTAATTATGGTACCTAGTCTAGGGCCTGCAGTTTGTGAAGCGCAATCAATCGGAGTTTCAACCGACAAGCGGGTCCAATCCTTTTCTCTACTATTTCAATCCTTCTTTGACCGTTGCCATTTTCACGCGTTTAGCTTTGTTACGTCAACCATCTTGTAACATTTATACTGTAATCGCATCTTGTAGATCAGAAAATATACAACCATGAGTTTCTATTTATAGTAACATGCCTCTGTCTTACTTGCTTGCCACATTTAACATTACACCCCTACATACATCGGAAGATTTCATGGGTAAAGAAAGACTTTTCCTAACAACCTAAAAATTGGTGAATGTCACCTTCTCCCAATAACCCTATCAAAATTATTATCCAAAAGGTTTCAAGTGGTTCCATCCCCTCTCTCTCCCCTTAGAGTGACACTTTTATGATTTATATGTATTTCATGCTTGCTCAGAAGGGTCAAGAGTTTTAAGAGTATTTCGTTCTTTGAAACTGCGCTATCAGATATGATCCGCTAATTGCATTCTTTACAAGATCAATTCACTTATGATCTATTGTATTTAGTCCCAGATCCTTAACGTTGTAAGCCGACTTGACCGGCAATCCTTTCGCTCCCACCCCCACTGCACACAGTTTTGTCATGGATCAATTTTTGTAGATCTCTTTGGAGATCTGTTTCTATTCAACCAATGTGGGTAGTTTTTTGGATTGTCTATCTCACAAGGAAATTCTTAGAAGTTAACAAATATTAACATTGTAGTCCTATTTCATTTTCACGGAAAGCTCACAAACCATCCATTGAACCCGAGGGATATCACGGCTTATTGGCACTATTACTATATCAGAGCAGTCAGTATAATAACTGACTTCACCGATATTAGATATTAATATAACAAAGGTGAAAATGGTCTCAACAATACTAAAAATAATATCTATACTAATATAGGTATATAGAGGTAAGGTTTGTAAGTTTGGATGTAGGAGTTTATCTCCGAAACTATTCAACCGATTTCAAAAATTTATTCACCAATATTTAGGATGAACTATCAGGGTAGACATAAATAATATGTGATCCACTTAAAATAAAAGGACTTTTAATGGTGACTTACTTTATAATTAAAGTCGACGAAAAAATGAACAAGCAATGCGTTTTTTATGAACGGTGCCTTAACGGAAAGAGATATTTAAATACTTTCTATAAAGAATTTATAGAACTCAAAAAGTTCTACAAAATAAATTGTAACAACATATATCTATATGTTAAGGTTAATACACAAATCGATAAAATATGTTCAAAAGTTACTGTATTTGTCATTAGTTATTTTATAATATTGGTCTAATAATTCTTCTAGAAGATTATTTATAAATGAAGACAAATATTTAATACGTTCCTTCATTGTGAAAATATACACGAACATTATTTGCTCATCTATTGTCATCCACAACACCCATTGTCTAACCTTTTCTCCTCAAACATGTTTGGATTCTTAGGTATTAATTATGAGATAAATATATTATTATAAATATATCTTAATTGTCGAGTACTCGATAAAACAAACAATAACGAGATATCATTAATCGTATTTATAAATAAATGACTGGCATTTAAAAGAAAGATTTATATAAATTGACTTACCTCGTGAGACAATGATTAAAATTAATTTTTCTCTATAGACCCAATTTGAATTGTGTTGATTTTTGTTTGCTTACCTGAAACAAAAGAAAGGGTATAATATTAGAAGACTTAGAAATACTTAAAACATTAAAACAATGAGAACAATACAATATTATAAAACAACACTGTGTCTCGCAACCAGATGTTAAACTCTCTAAAGTCCTTCTTAAATGGTTTACGTAAATGTTAGTGCTTTATGACTTCTAGCGCCATCTGTGGACAAGAGTCTTCACCTCTACGCAATACAGACAGCAAGACAAGAGGAGGGGAAGGAAGATGGAAAGGGATGGGATTTAAATCTATGGGAAAATACTTTAAAAATGTTAACAGATATATGGCAGAGATTTATTTGATTGCAGTGGTTGTAATGTTGAACAAAAAAAAATTCCTTGTAGAGCGTGTTATGTTGCAGAGGCTCTGAAAAAAAATTTGTTCTGTTTATAGTTTGTATTGTGGTGTGAAGGTCAAACGTGGGGTATAAACGAAAGATCAGCTGTGGAGCCATAATGTGTTATAAGTGGCCCGCTAATAATAAATCCAGGTTGAGTGATCTCGCATTTCTTGTTGACATTACTAATTACCTCAACATTTTGAATCTCAAATAACAAGGCAAAGATTGTTCACTTCCGACTATGATTACTTTTATAAGCTGACTCAAAGCTTAATTAAATTTGTTTATAATTAATTTAGCCAATGAAAATAGTCACCATTTTCCCACACTCAATGATTTGAGAGAGAAGCTCAGTATCGCCACTATCGACTATACTAAGTACGAATTTAAAATTAGATGCTTATTACAGACGTTTGAAAGCAGATTCCAGGACTTTGAACGTATAAGAGAAAATTTACAAGTTCTTTTGATTATTTTTACAGTCATTTTGACTTATATAAAAGCAGTTATCCTGCCAATATTCAGCTGGAACTCAGGTACTACATGTATTTGAGGATGGCCCTGTTAAAAGCCTTAACAACCGTAGCACTTGTATGAGAAGATGTATGAATGTGGCCGAAGCGAAATTGGTAAGCCAGGATAAAAGAGAGTGGCGTTCAATTCTCTCTGCCTACCCCTGCGGGGAAACAACGTGATGGTTAGTTAGTCAGTTAATTAGTTAGATTTAGATTTTTTAATTTTGGATCTTTATTTGGCAGAAGATGCTATTTATTTTATTATTTTAATAAACGACAATATAATATATATAATATTGACAATATAATATTGCATTTTTTTGTTGCAAAATACCTTAATAATTAAGGCTTAATTCAAATTGTTAACAAATGTAATAAAAAAGTAACCCATAAAAACCAAGTTATTATTATACTCCGTTTCTTTGTAAAATATAACAACAATTAAAGACGAATTAAAACATATAACATAACACTAAACTTACAGTAATTTAATATATTTCTAAAATGTCAGATGTTTTGAGCTTTGATAAGACTCTTCATGCTTTGAAGATTAAATTCTAAAAACATTTGTCAGTCAATTTAGATTTTCGACATTCGTAGTGAAGTACCTATTATGGGCCGCCGTAATCTAATGATTCCAATTTGAAAAAAACCAATAAAATTTCTAAAAATTGGAAATCATACTATAATTATTATTTTTTTAACGAAAATTTGATAGATCTTCTTGATCGTCGCCACGAGTACACTTGCCAAGTTTCAGCTTGATTGGATTACGGGAAAAGGATCAGAAATCGATCCAAAATTTTTGTTGACGGCAAGCCGGCAAACCGGCAAGCAAGCAGACGCCACGAGTAAATATAAAGGGAGTGGCCCGCCTGAGATTTTTGAATCGTCAATTTTGCCCGACTGTTTAAAAGGTTGGGCAGCCTTGGTCTAGACGGTACTCGAATAGATTATTGTGGAAGTTATTTATTTAACTATATCTGGGAAATCTAATTTTTAATTGCACAAAATTGGAGTTGAATTCATTTCAATCCAATTTTTGAATGACAAAGTATCGCAAATTAAAGATTTAACTTTTAAAGCAGATAATAAATACATATAACTTTTAAAGAAAAATAAATTAACAAAATATTTCAGACAAGAAGTACAAGCTAATACAATCATCTCGGTGGACTTTCAGTCACTCAAGGCGGAGATGAAAAACTTTTTAAACTTAAAACTTGGCTCGAGGTTTATTGTTCTTGATACACATCAACTGGGTGTCGCGCTCCGTTAACTCGCACATCCTGCTCCTTCAAAAGCAGCCTCAACAGTTTAAGATCTTTATCAAATTTGCCTTATTAAAAAGTTGGCGTTTCCCAAGAGGGACCTCTTTAGCTGAGTGGAAAAATTGACACAAAGAGGAAATGTGATGTGCTTTAAACAATTTTAAAATTTTATTTCTACGCTCCCAACAAAATAAACACTTTTGGTAGTTGTCTATTCTACCAATGGAATGAGCTGGGCTGCTTTTGGCAAACTCAAACATATCTTCGAGAACAAAGAGATCCCAATTAGCCTAAAAAGAAAAGATTTCGAATCGTGCATACTGCCAGTGATGACGTATAGATTGGAGGCTATGGCCCTTACAAAGAAAAGTGTAGAAAAGCTCAAATGCACGCAACGATCCATGGAGAGATCCATTCTTGGAGTAAGCCTAAGAGATAGAATTAGAAATGACGAAATTAGGCGCAAAACTATTTTCATATAATAAAGTGAATCTAGAGAGATTTTTGTTGATTTCCAAAATAAACATCTGAATCTTTTGTAATTAATTGTACATTTTTCTTCATTTCTTTATTTATCGGTATCACCACAAAATGGGTACTTTCTAAAGAAGTGCACTTAAGTCGGCTGTATAATAAAATTTAAGATTTATTCAAAATTTTCTACCAGTAAATACGGCCAACTCAATGCGATGGTTTCGATAAAATAATATACACAAATTTGACAGTATGTATATCGGCACCAACGAAATTGTTATACAAAATAAAATATTTCTATGAAATATTACCATATAAGAGGAGGTGAAACGAAACGCAAATGAGGAACGGTATAAGGGAAAGTTAAAGAAAGTTATCTTAGGGCAAGTTCTAAAATTCGAAAAGGGGAACCAGACCAGCAAAATTGAGCAAAAGAAAATATTGGAATGGGCAGCCTCTGAAAAGCCTAACTACATACATACTTAGGACGTACTTCAAAATATTCGGATACACGTCTCGTTTAAACCAAATTATATTATATTTGAAAGACCTACGATCGAATAAGATATAAACAAACTTGTCAAAACTGCAGTCGGCTGTGCAAAAAAACTGTTAGAGGACTTTTTCTTAATATTTTCAGTTAAAAACAATCTCACAAAAGCTAGTGTTCAGATACATCTTCACTAGATTCAGTTATCCTTACTTGATTCTGCAGATGACGAACCTCATTATACAGAAGTCAACAACTTCTTGTAAAATCTTGCATGCCCTTACTGGAAGACTACGTCTAGTCTTCAAATACCTTAAGAACTTAATGCAAAATTATGTTCAGATTTGGCGCATTGGCGCATAGAGATTTCACTATACTACTGGAAGGTCACTAGCATAAACTTTATGTACTTTGGATAACCCGTGCCAAATTACATTCATATATTTTTGAAAATGCAGAGATTCACAATACCTTCGCCGTTCTATTGGTATTTGATAAAGTGACTCGCAGGGGTGATGTGTGGGGAACAACAGAGGAGCATGGAGTTGCACCAGTAAAGGCAAGAGGATGGTTGATCAATGTAGAGAATGCTTTGTGATGATTTGAGAGGAACACAAATTGATACTGAGGACTGCACGACAGAGAAAATCACCAAACCAGGGCTGCGGAGTCAGAATAGGACAATGTATGTGCATGTAGATATTTTTTCTTTCCCAAAAAAAAGCTTTTGAAACATGTGAAGTATTAAAACATGAGAGATACGAGCAAGAAAAGTAATTAGGCTCGGCGGAGGTCCGCCCGATCCGATGATGGAGACTCGACTAATCCCACCGCGGCGTCAACTCTTCAATTTCCCCTTTGTTCGCGGTCAACACTTTTTGCACGTTCTGAAATTTCTTTTTTTTTCTTGGTGATGAAGAATCCGCAGTTTATTTGTAAAGAGATATGTAGCCGTAGTGAGCTAAAAAATGTGTATAGGTGGTAAAACCGCCACACGTATTGTGTATTCGTTTGGTTGCTACAAGAGTATTTATGTATCGATTTTCCCTGGACTAAAATAAATAAGTAAAAAACTTTCATTTGGACATTTTTTCTCGATGTCTTCATAATCTGTTCTGATAATGCGTAACGTTCTTATATGGATAAATACAAAAATAAAACTAAATCACATACCCACAATAGTATCAAATGATAAGTGGACCTTAATGATAGATTAATATTAATATCATAGACATTAATTTCCCAATAAATCTGAGAAATAAATGTGCCCATGTGTTACAAATGTAATATGAAATTTCAAAGTAATTCGTTTGTATTACTCTTCGACTCGATTTGTATCAATAGACTCCAGTTAAAGACGTTATTTTTAATGGACCTAATAGGTTTCTTTGAGTTTTATTACAGAATATTTATACTACAGAAATCAAATGAAATATTACGTCACGTTTTCACGATAAAAAACGAAGGAAAGCTCCTTGAAATTTATAAATGTACTGAAAGAAAATTAATTTAATGCCATATTCCAAGCCTTACACCAAGTGGTGTACTCAGAAATCTGTCAAAAATACGTTTAAAATTTATACTGAATACATGCAAATATTATATAACACATGCTCTCCCCAAAAAAATTGTACTACATAAATATTAGAAAAGTTTTTCTTTGATAAATTTAACATAACATAACATAACGTAAAATTTAACAAGCCATAACGACGTCTAAAACAGGTGAACAGTTTCAAACACCTCGGTGTAATAACATCTCAGGATGGAAAGTAAGAAAGTGAATTGGATAGTAGGATAGGATCCGCAAGTCGGGAAGCACGACCCCTGTATTATTCCGAAATTGGAAAAGCGGAGCTCATCCAGAGAGCAAAGTTGGCAGTATACAAATCAGTTTTCAGTCCAACCCTAGTGTACGGCCACGAGCACTGGATCTTGATCGAAAGAACCCACTCAAGGCTACAATTCACCGATAATGGATTTCTACGAGGAATAGTAGGAGTTACCAGAAGGGACAGAATCAGAGATTCTGATGAGAGAATGTCTCGAAGTAGAACCCTTATTGACGTTTATCGAGAAATCACAGTTACGGTGGCTGGGACATACCTTGCGGATGCCGGCAGATAGACTGCCAAAGCAGATATTCCAGGTAAGACCAGAAGGCAAAAGACCAAGGGGCCCTCCTAGGAGAAGCTGGCGAAAACAGTTCAAGGACTGCTGCGAAGTGAGGTGCTGTGTCAATGGGGCTGATGTGGAGAGCAAAGCCCAAGATAGAAAAATTGGAAACTTTTATACGGAGCAGGGACCCCGACCCAATAGGATAAGGGTAGAAGAAGGAGAGGACTACGAAAAATTACCACAAATTTACGTTTCGATACTTTTTAGAAATTTACATTTCGGAAAGTTAGGCAAAGTTACCTCATTGCTAGATTGAGGATCACCAATTCTATGGTATGAAGAAAGAATTCACCTTACCAGCAGAATCTTTTGGTATTTGTAATATGTATAACGTGATGAATGCAAGTATGAAAGAGAAGCGTGTGAACGAGACGCAAGGTACAAAGAATAAGTAATAATACTCACAGTTATAATAACACTATAACAGAACAGTAATAACACTAGTAATTCTTTTTCCCAATTCTTCATTATTTTTCCATTACTTTTTCTAAATATATTACTCGTATATGAACACTTCATTACCGCTGGGATATTTATCGCTCGTAGAATATTCAATTCTCGCACTTAGAAGTCGCACTGGTTTATTTTACAACTTAGCTACTCCGCTCGATTATGCCGACTGGCCATCAGAGCCGTCGCCTCGCAGCCAACTTCGCACCGAAAGAACTGTCAAAAGACGACTTAACTCGCCGTGGTGTAGTTCCGCTATTTACACCTGCAAACTCTGGTTTTATCGAACTTCCTAGATTATTTAGTGTTATGGAGAAGGTTCTCGTCTCTTCTAGACTTTTCTAGTCGTCTTCCGAACGTTGTAGATAATTTTGGACTATTCTAGAAGGTAATAGAGATTTCCATCTTACTGTCGTCCTTGACATGTTACGTAGGATTGTTTACAACATCACTTTTGCCATTTTATCACAGTACCGTCAGTAACAGTAGACTAGGAACTTTTGCGTTCATGGTGAATAGAACACGGTTCTGAACGTACTTAGCAGAGCAGTGTGCAACTATCACTGAGAAACGTCACCAACGTACTTAGAAAGCAGTCAACGGCTGCCATAATAATAATAATAATATTGGATTATTTATACAACGCTATTTTTGTGTAAATTTCACCTCAAGGGCGCTTTACACACAAAAAACTCTTACATACTAAAATCATAGAATAACGAAATGAAAAATAAAATGAAAAGGGAAAGAGAAAGAAAAACAGCTCAAAACATAAAATAATAAAAGAAAAAAAACGAATATTAAAATGGTTCTGGGAAAGATTTTGTAAACAAGTGCGTTTTAAGTTTTTTCTTAAATAAAGCCTCTGAATCCGTGTTTCTTATCAGAGAGGGCAAAGAGTTTCACGCTTTGGGGCCCACCACCGCAAATGCCCGTTCGCCGAACCTAGTTTTCTGGAACTGACTTGCCGGTTCTACAATCCTTCCCACCGCTGAAGTGGACGCTGATCTAACAGCTTGACGTGTTCTATTTATGTTATCTGGAATACACAGCTTTTGAAGATACAGAGGCGCCATGTTATGAGTTGCCTTGTACATCAACCATGCATCTGCATGTCCATGCTTTTCACTTCGCAGTGGAAATTTCAAATGTAATGGAATGATGATGCGAGATGAAAATAATCACTTTAATTTAATAATTACGAACAGAATATGCTGGGTAAGATAATTGAACAGTTAAGAAAATGATAGCTACCATGAAACTTTTAGATTAAAATATAATGTTGTTCAATATATTGAATGCTAAAAATAATTAATTAACTCGGTTAATTAACCCGTGTGTGTAGCTAATAAAAAAAGCAACTTCAAAGCGCTGATAAAGAGAACCTATTATTTTCTTTTTAACCCGACTTTTGCTCTTTGTAATTTTAAGGAGCAGCCGAGGAAGGCTCTACGGGGAGGTAATATACTCCAGGGTGAATTATTATGGTTTAAGCTCTGTTTGTTTTCTGAAAATTGAGAGAACAGGGGGCCGGGTGGAGGCGAATAGTTATTTATTGGGACATCTTTAAAAACATTTTAAGTTTACTCGAGAAAGGTTCCGCTGTTTCTTAGGAGTATTCATACCAGAATCCTCCACGGGGGAAGGGTGGTTGAAACTTTTCAGTTTTACTATTTTATCAGTGTTTAGGTTAAATTTGTTTTTTATTTCGTGCGTACACGAGCTGTAGTGAGGGGGTGAAATTAGTTTGACTATTGTGGGGTAGACAGAGAATGAACTCAAAAATTATTCAAAGATTTCGAAAATACGTGAATGAAATAAAACTCAAAAAACTTAGATTGGTTAAGATAAATTTAAGAAGCTATTTATATGGGGAAGTATACATGGAATCTCTGTGGTTTACGACCTGTCATAAGGCTGACTTAAGAGATCACAGCATGGACGCTTACCGAAGAACTGATAAGGCTACTTGAGGCATTCGAGATGTGGATCTATAGAAGAATTCTCAAAATAAGCTGGATGGACAGAGTTACGAATGAAGATGTTATGGCTCGGATGAATAAAGAAAAATAAGTTATCAAAACAATAAAAATCCGAAAACTTAAATATCTAGGACATGTGATGAGACATCCAGAGAAATACGAGATCTTGCATCTCATAATGCAGGGAAAGATTGCCGGAAGTCGGGGCCCTGGAAGAAGGAGGACTTCATGGCTGAAAAACTTGAGACAGTGCAGTGGTTTGGCCAGTCTACAGTGGAGCTGTTTCGGGCCGCATAGCACAAAGTCCGCATAGCCAACATGATAGCCAACGTCCGGTAAACGGACAGGGCACGAGAAGAAGAAGAAGAAGATATCACTTTACACAATGAAACATTCATAGATTCTTCCCGTGTTAGTAGACTAAACTACTATACATTAGTGTCTTCTTCTTCTGCTTTCTCAGCCTTCATCTCTACACTGCTGGATATAAGCCTCTTTCATTTATAAAACATACAGCATACATAGTATATGTATGGGATGTTTTAAGTCGTCAAATATATAAATTGAAGGCTTTCAATACTGTTGCGTATGATTCATCATGGTCGTTGTTGTAATTTGTTTAAATGTTGGTGTTTTTTCTTGTTGTTGAATAAGGCGAGTTTTCGTTCTTTTTTAAGCTGTTGCTACCAATATGTATTGCTAATATACATACGTTATGTTTTTATTGTAATAGGTTTTTTTAGTATATAGTACATAAATTAAAATACCTACTCTTATATGTTTTTACTCGTACAAAGTGCTTTTCACAGTCTCTGGTTTATATTGGTTTTAATGGTCTCTCCCACTTAGAAAACTGTCTCACCTCGGAGCATGCTGGTTTATATCTGTATTGCGTATTATGTAAGTGGACATGGCCACTGCATAGCCATGACTAATGTTTCCGTAAAATTTTTCAATAAAATATATTGAAAATATAATTATTTATCAAAAAAGTGAAATGGTCCAGCGTAAACGCAAACAGTAACACAATTGAAATAATACGAGACAGATTTAAACCCTTCCTAAAACTCTTTGATCAGATAATATAATACTAGTTGGGTAAATACTAGCCTGTTCTTAAGCTTTTCACTTTTGTTTTCATATTTTGAATTAGTCAAGTAAAAACCCTCACTTTTACCGGTTACTCAATAACCGTTATTTGTGATTCGTATCGTAACAAATCTCAAATAACGGTTATGTGTAATCGGTTAAAAACGGTTTTAACCATCACTATTGTGCATCGTGAGAATGAATAAAGGCTGTACAATACTAATACAATCCATAGCTACAAAACCCATGCGCTTGTATCCAGTAAGCTGGATGGATAGAGATTTGAATGAAGATGTTATGGTAAAAAGAAAAACCCAATGAGAAGAATGAAAATCAGAAAGCTTCAATTAATAGCACATGTGTGGGCTATAAAAGCGAAAGTAGCAATATCAAAAGAATTAAAGTAGTCATCGAGAATTACTAATTTATAATGTAGTGAATTCGAGATTTTAAAAGCAAACATAGCCTATAAATTTATAGGAAACATGATTTTGGAAGTGATGGATTCATAAAATATAGAATTGATTACTTTGAATTAGTAATCCTTGGTGACTGCATTAAAAAAAATTTTGGGCCATTATCATTATCATGGCCTAGTAAGTAGAAAAAACTATCATATAAAAAAAAAAAACATTTAAAAAAAACGCTTTATGCAAACTCGCAGACATTAAAAATAACGTTTTGAAGGAGTAAAAATTTTTTTTCTCAAAAATTATCACTCCCAAGTAACTCCACAGTATTTTATTTATAGGAAACATAGCCTATAAATTTATAAGAAACATGATTTTGGAAGTGATGGATACATAAAATCTAGAATTCAATACACTTTGAATTAGTAATCCTCGGTGACTGCATTCAAAAAAGTTTTTAGGTCATTATCAAACTGTCAACTATTTGATAATGCCTAAATCGACTATAAACCTAATTTTTTAGGCCATTATAATGGTCTAGTAAGCCGAAACAGCTGTCATATTTAAAATAATGCTTTTATGCAAACTCGCAGATGTATAATATATAATAAAATAGCGTTTTGAACTAGTTACAATCTTTTTATTTAAAAATCATCAGTCCCAAGTAACTACACAGTACGCAGTAACCGGCTAGTATGCAATGAAAGGGATATCTTAACAATTTACCTTTATAATAAAGATATAAATTGAAATCAACTCATAGGCGCTATTTATTAAAACGTTGGCTGTAAGCAAGGGTAACTCTTAGACAAGTCGATGAATAATTTTCTTCTTTAATACGAAGGTACTTTGGTAAACATCTCAATTCTACCCTTTCTTGTTCGAGTCTCGCCCAAACTTTTATGTAGAGTCACGAACATGATAAAAAGATCCAGATCCGCGAACTGAAGCACCCTTCGACAACGCGGGATAAAAGTTCTTTAAGTACTCTTCCGATGGCCCAGTTGTGGTTCATTGTTTCATTATTCTTGAAACGAAAGATGAATTCGTCACATTTGTTGATTATAGTTAAATAAATAGTATATCATAGAGTAAAGAATGAAGAATTTACAAAATTAGCTGATTTTAGCGTTTATTTGAGATTTTTTCAATATTTGTATCTGTATTTTTCATTTTTACTTTCTGTAGCCTTGTTTTACTTTATGTTTATAGCGTTAATTTTGCGGTTGGACACAATTATTAATTTTAATTAAATAACTTTGTATTAACCACTTAACTAGTAACTCTACGTCTACCGGTTTCGATACCACCGTATCTTCATCAGGACGGACGCAAACTAACTATCCATTATCTATTCCAGCAAACAAACCAACTTTGAACGGGGGCGTGGCTACAGCTATGGTGGGGGTAATTGAGAAGTGGACGCCAAAATGGGGAATAATTTTTTTTGTCGTGACTTTTTTCCTTGTACTACTTTCGATGCTATGATTTATTTAGCAATTTTCCTTATTTTGATTTATATTTTCATTTCTGTTTTACTTTTGATTTAATATTTCATATTTTAGTTACTTTTCAGCATTATTGCTGCGTTCTGTTTTGTGTCGTTATTGGTCTAGGATCTCTGTTATTAGTTTACCAACTGTCCATTATATCGAGTAACTGTAGATTCCATAAATTAATAAATTAAAATTAAATTCGCAATCTAAAATTTAGGTCATGGCTGTACAATGCTTTGTGCATGCACTCTGCGCAGCTCGAGCATGCTCAATACGACTTTTATTTTCACTTGTTTTCAGTAGGCAAAGACTCCCTAGAATGCAGTGATAATCCTCCTTATAAAGAGCACAGCAGGTACTTTGAGAGCCTATTGTTCTGCCTGCATCTGAAGCTTGTATATTGCGAGAAGCTGTGGAGTTGTCGAAGCGACGGTTCTTATTAATATTTACGGTACTGCTTTCATGACTTCTGAATTTCAGGATTTATGCTGATGTGTAGAGTATTACTTCCAGGTAAATTATGTAAACTATAAGAGACGAATATAGCTCGTGAACGAATTGGTCTAAATGAATATTCTGAACTAAAGAAACAGTTTGCAAATCCAGCTCAATCTAGTTCGTGCGAACTAAAGGATTTAAATTTGTGATTTTGACTTTGTGATTGAGTTCTTGACTGCTTATTATTTATATTATTGTTTACTTGACTGCTTGTAGTCTACCAAAAGGATGGAGAAGAATAGCTCACGACAGAGACGAGTGGAAAAAACTAGGGGAGGCCTATGTCAGAGAGACAACCTGACCAACAAACTGGCTGCTTAAATGACATTTACTACGTATATTTATGTGTATGTATATGTATGTGTATATGTGTATATATGTGTATGTATGTGTGTATATATATGTGTATGTATATGTATGTATGTGTATGTATTTACTTATGTTAAAATTGTTAAAATGGTCAGTGAATAAAGGCTTTATTTATTTATTTTATTATTACTTGACTGCTTATTCTATATACTGTATTATTAACTAAGATTTGATGTATTAGATTTTCTTTTCTTTCCTTCCAATTGTTATATAATTAGATTACACAACCTATACCTTTGATTGTAAGTGGTTATCCCTCACCACACACAAGAATATAATTCTTTTTGGTGAGGTATACACACACAAAAAATATAGATTTGTAAACATTTATGTATGATTGTAGAAAAAAAAATTATATATATATATTATTAATTAAATAAAAATAAAAAAATATCTGAAGACTGAAACATGACCGATACGACCGATGACAAATTAAAAGGATTCAGCAGGATCACGTGTTATTATAGTACGAGTATAACAGGGTTTTTGTACTGTAATCGCGAGCTTGGCTCATAGCAGTACTATATTTGGGAAGATAATACAAGTATTATAGCTAATTTTTTTTTACTCTGCGTTTTGGATATGAAATTCACAACTACATTTATCTCGGTGCTCCGATAAACTACCGAAAAGTAAGTTTAACACTGTAACGATCTATTGAGTCAAGTGAAATATACATTTCTTCGAACGAACGGGTCTATTTGACCTGCTTTTTTTGGTGTTACAGATCTTCTGATACATATCCTCTAACAGAACGGGTCTTACCCATGTCTAGTAATCATACGAATCAAAAATATAACATTTACGTGTTACACAACGAGTATTAGCCATCACTAGTTCATTCAATCTTTCTTAGAATCCATATTGTATTCGTGTATTTTATGGATGAATAGGATTTCCGAGAATGTGTTTTTTGAAACTTTTCATTTCAAAATTTTTCTTTGATTGCTATATTAATATAGTGTATCTCGATATCCGTGCGTACGTGTATGTATACAGGTATGTGTGTATATGTGCGGATGTGCCGCTTGCGAGACGTGCTATAGGTCTTTTCATATAAGCTCGCGTTTGAGTTAGTGTGGGTACAGTGCGTAATACGCGCGTTGTTTTGTTGTGTTGAGTTTACGGGTACGAGAGGGGCGTATCCGTAAACTTAACACTCAGTTGCAAGCTTATATGAAAAGACTAATACGGAAGGCCATTCAGGGTTGAGAGGCTTACTTGTTTTTGGATAGATATAAATTCATAGTTTCATTAGCGTACGCTCGTTTGTCTGTGTTATAGTTTAAGTTTTGTAAAAATACATTCTCAGGGTTACATTTTCGTTATTTTTTAAATTTTTTTAAGAATCATGTGATTTTGAATGTACCATTTCAATGACCGACTCAAGTCGGTCATTGAAAAATGTCACATTGGTCAACCAATATGACATTTTTTCCGTATTAATATCTCGGGAATGAAATTGAATTAAAATTATTTCTCTCAAACGAGAGAGATAATTTTATTGATTGTAGACGTCATCAAAAGAAACTCTGAAAATGAATGAATGAATAAATGGTTACATGAATAAATTAATAAATGAATAACTTAATAAATTAATAAATTACGAATTAATAATTTAATTAATTAATTAATTAATTAATAAACTAATAAACTAATAAATTAATAAATTTGATTAATTAATTAATTAATAAAATCCCAAAATGTGTCAGAAACAATAAAGATATAAAACAAAATCCGCCAAAATTTTAAAATATTTAACTTTTGTAAAATGTGTGTAAAATAATATGAAATAACATAGGTTTGTCCATTTATTACACCACAAAAAAAATGAATAAAAGTAACTACTTTTATTATCAATAGTTGATTAATTTGGCCGATATGGGAGACTATTATCAAGTCCTTTTTTATGACACTGGGATATATGCGGCACCTGAGAATTTATTTATAATTTTTATTAGAGATCAAGCCAAAGAAAACAATGCTTGTTAATTTTATTTCCAATAGTGTTATAATTTATTCGAAATGAATTTAGTCGAAATAACAACCCTTGTAGCGCTGACGGATTAATTTATTATGTAAAACGAATAAAACTTGAAGTCTCTTCAATAAAATGAAGGAAATATTCATTAACCATAGCCGAACAAACTTTTTCGTGAAGTGGTAAAATTGAGAAGCTTTTAAGAGATTTTATAGATTAACAGCCTTCGTCGAGAAAATTTCCAATCCCCGATACGCAAGCAAATAGTGCTCAAATACATTTAACGCCTCGGAACTTTAGTTATAATTCCATAAAGCGTATTTGAACGTTGAGCATTAAACTCATTTCAGAGATTTATTGACAAGTTGTTAACAATACGGAGACTTGCTTCTACAATATTTCAATTACAAAATTTAATGAATTCAATTAGTAGTTTATGGTTTTTAGCCGAGAGAATCATCCAAATGTGTGCCTTCAATTAATGGGTGTCAACATCGAGAGAGTAAAACAGTTTAAGTATTTGGGCAGTATTATTGCTGAAAATCTGGACCCTGATACGGAGATCAAATGCAGAATAGAGACAGCCCATGCATCTTTTAATAAGATGAAAAGTCTACTCTGTAATGACGACTTAAACTTGAAGCTCAGACAGAGATTGATCAAATGCTATGTATGGTCAGTTCTACTTTACGGTGTTGAAGCATGGACGCTGAAGGTGACTACTCTAAATCGCCTAGAGGCGTTCGAAATGCGGATACATCGTAAAATGTTAAGGATATCTTGGACTGACATAACTAATAATGTTGATGTTTTACGTAGAGCAAATACAAACAGACAGTTACTCAACATAGTAAAGCTCCGTAAAATTTCATATTTTTGTCATATAATTAGAGGCGAAAAATACTCCATCCTTCAGCTCGTCATTAAGGGGAAGATTGAGGGTCGCAGAGGGGTCGGAAGGAGGCGGCATTCCTGGCTTCGAAACATCCGAGAGTGGACCGGGATAAGAAGCGTGGAAGAGCTGTTCCGCACTGCCCGGGACAGGGAAACTTTCTCCCAGATGAACGCCGACGTCGGGGGGACCCGACAGGGCACGTGAAGAAGAATTAGTAGTTCTCTAATGTTTTTTAATAACTAATAGTGTTAATAATCTTTCAACTAAGTTTTCTTAACGATATTAGTAAACCTACAGGCTAAAGATGAACATTTAGAAAATGATGTTCATTGTATGTGTTCAAGATCAAGGTTCAGATTATTTTCAAGAAAATGGATGTTATAAAGCCAAACGCATGTAAACAATAAAATGGCGTGCGGTACGATTCTCGTTCTTCGCTACCGCTGCTTTCTTCACCTCTGATTGGTCGAGCCGGCTTAGGTCACGTTCAGACCGTAAGCCCAGGTCACCATAAGTCTATTTTTGAATGATTGTGACCATGTGCTTAGAATTATGGATTTTTACAGTGGCCACTCTTCAAGCAAATCATGGATGCCATATTTTATTGTGACATGCCGTGTTGTGGATAGCAGTCACCCATGTGAATTTTAGTGGGGGCCGTGTAGTCACGCCTACAGGATTATTAATAATTTTTAATATCGTCACGAGAGTCTAGAACAACAATACTTAAACAAAATCAAAATCTTCCAGACATTCTAACTAAACTACGCCGGAATATTCCAAAACATCAGGTTATTATAAACACGCGACGGTATTGCGTCAAACACACGGTTGATTTTAACAGTGCAAGAAGACCACGGAAGTGAAACCAACGTGGAAATTATAAGCGGCCAACGGAAAAAACTTAAGGGAGTACCTACCGGGCTTTCAATAGTGAATTAGTGCAATCACACAGGTGAGGATACTCTGGAATATGAGTGTAAAGTGTTCTACAGACAAGTAATTAGTGTGAAATCAGTGTGAATAAAAGAAAAGTGCTCCAGTTAAATTTGTATCCGGTAACTTTGTGCATATTCAAACGTTTATTTAGTTTCCCGCCGCCGCAATCCAGTGATATTACACTAAGTAACACAGTACACACAGTGTCCATGAATTGTCCAACGCTTGTTCGACTATGAACACTAATCTCCATATTTATAAGTTCGAGTCATCAAGCTTCGTAGTCATCTTGTGACTAAAGACAGAATGCACGATGACATACGTCATAACTGATTGCAAGTTCACCCTGTGACGCCGCCCTGCACAAAGCACGAGGCGCATCTGCTCGACTCGGGGGATTATATTTGAAACCACGGGGTGCCAAAACGGTAGAGTACACGTCAGTATAAATAAGTCACGCCCATAACCCTAGAATATGATGAAAACATTATTTTTTATAATAATAGCTCTGCTTTATGTATTTTGGTGATCTGAAATCAAAAATTGAACTTCTAAAGTCAACTTCATAACGTCACTGACATAACGCCAAAAAGTTGTAAGTCCAGGTTTAAAAAAAACTAACCCATAAAAACCAAGTTTTTATTATACTCCCTTTATTATTAACCTACGCGTTGGACTTCGGTCGGGCGACGCTACGAAAGGGAGTAATAAAAAATTTCCAAAAATCTAAAATTATACTATAATCAGGTTCCGTGTCTACCAGATGCGTCGGATTCTCCATACAACTTACTGAGTTGTATGAAAAATCATTAAAAATTTGAAAAATCCAAAATTATACTATAATTACTATTTTTTTTAAGAAAATTTGAGAGATCTTCTTAATCGTTGCCACGAGTCTGCTTGCAAAGTTTCAGCTCGATTGGATAACGGGAAAAGGGTTAAAAATCGATCTTAAGTTTTTGCGTCAAGCAAACGCTACGAGTTAAAAGAAAGGAAGTAAAGATATGAAAAGACCGGAATAAATATTCAAAATAACCAAATAGAACTTTTAAGGTGTCTAATGCTATAAATATTCCTCTATGGTGAGGAATCATGGACTTTAAAATCAAAAGAGATACGGCGGAGCAATACATTTATGATGTGGTATTGGAGACAGGTGTTGCTTATACCGTGAATAGCTAGACGCACAAATGCCTCCATACTACAAGAACTATAAATCAAAGAGAGACTCTCAATCCTCAAAGTCTTGGACATCTTGCTAGAAAAGAAGATAACCTGGAAAAGCTGGCTGTGATGGGCCACGTCGAGGATCGAAGAGAAAGAGGAAGATCCTCCACTTGTTGGATAGTCCAAGTGAAAAAGGCTTCAGCACTTCTCTGACGATCTACCGAATGCCGGGAAAGATGGAGGAGTTTTGTCGAGAGGAAGAGAGGTGATGAAAATCACGATCTTCAGTCACGAGGGATCGACTTGGAAGATGACTGACGTACCGTTTTTGTAATAATTTCAATCAGTCTTCAAGACCATCGTCACACGGAATTTGAAATATAAAAAAAATTAGGTAGGTATTAGGAGAACAACTATACATTTCAAAGGTGATTGACATTTTTCCTTTAAAAATGTTTGATCTCCGAGAGAATGACAATGAAAAGGCAGCGCATGGTCTCATCAAATCACGTTTGTTATGTTAATATTTCGTGAGACATTTCTACAGATCGTGTAAAATCTAAATAACTATGGCTTTCTCAGGCCATGCAGGGGGCCATTATCAGCTGATGGCTTTACTGAGTAAACCGGCTACCACCAACTGCTTTCTGCTGGGCCCTTAGGAAATCTTATGGAAGTCACAATACTATATTATTTTCTCAAGCATAGGTACTTTTATGAATTTTTACTACAGTAAATTAATTCTGGATGTTGAAGCGTAAATTTTTTTTAAATTTTGAAAATTTATTAACTATTTTAGAAAATCAAATACTGAATATGGAGTATTTATTATTTTTGTACGCACTCTGCCTGATATTTATCGCTCTTTTTCGGACATATGTAGCCTTTTCCAAATATTTAATGTTGCTCTTTTGTTAACTTTGACACTTCACCTGCCATTCCTAAATCCACGTTAACTCATCATTCACATTCCACATTTAACTGTCATATTTTGAAGTCAGCAACTTACACCATACTAGTAATTTTTTTTTAAATATATGAATGCAGGTTCATTAAAACTATAAGATAAAGAGTTATAACGTCAAACTTTTGGTAAAAAATTTAGCATATATTACGCACACTATATGAAAATCCAGCAGGGTACACCTAGCAAGTAGCGAGATTTTTTTAAATGTATATATTTAGGTATTTATAGATAATTTTTTATCTATTTTAACAAATAAATTATTTTATTTAACTAATTCAAATGAACATTAATGTGCATGAATTTTCTAAATATAAAATTATTTATGTTTGTATTTATAAAAAAATCTATGCAACTCGCTTCTTATATATTTTTTTGTACAATTCTGCTAATATTTTAGTCTGGCAATGCAACATAATTTTTGAAACATTTATATTATTACATTATAAAATTTTTACATATAAGTTATGAGATTCCATAAATAAATAATCTACAAATAATTGAAAGTAAAAAATGTTAATATTAATTCAAATATAATAAATTTGTGCACAACCCACTAATGAATATTTTTCCACTTAAAGTTCCAAACACTTCAGATGACATTCCATAATAATTAATACCTCCGACCCCCCTCCCCTCACCATCCCCGTCAGCGTAACACACCTGCATGGTTTAACTTTTTTGGATTTTAGTACACAAACAATTCTGAAGCAGAGAACATTGCTCTCGAAACATGTAGATTGAGCGATCTAATAAAGTGATTTGTGTTTTATTTTAATTTATATTATGTACATTAGGGTGGAGTGAAAATGTATGGAGAATATTTTTTTTTCTATTTTTGTAATAGCATAGTGGTAAAAAGTTGCCTATGGATGAGTAAATGAAGTATGTTAAATAAAATTTAACATATTATAACGGTTTGAGGTGCCCCAGCACAAAATAATTTTTATGAAAAGTATTATTTCATCTATTTTTGACAGCCTCAATAAGATGTATAAAAACCTTAATAATCTATTGGAATAGTATTTTTCATGTTATTTGAAACACATACATTTATTTAATTATAAAAAAAACATATAAAATTTAGGGTTTATGGTGCCCCAAAGCCTCTTAAATCAAAAATAAATCAAAAAATTTGCAAATTAAACGCGATTCATATTCATGAAATATTTATTAAAAATTGTTATAAAATAGGCAAATTAAGTAGAAAGTTCACGTTTGGTATTATAAAAAGGCATCTTCTGACGTGATGACAGTCTGGCCCTGATAAAACTATCACGTTTTTTCTCTCCACATACAGCACCTGAAGCTTCAGTTACGAGCTTGATGCAACGCTCCACGGCTTGAGTTTGACAGGGAAAGAGTGTTATATTATTTTTCGTTCTAAGACCACTTTCTACAATTTCTTTTAAAGCTTCAGTAGATAAACTTTTAGTTATAGGTGGGTCAGTAACAGTAATTTGATTATCGTGCCAAACAATGATACCGGTATAATGGGAAGCGTTGAAATTAAATTATGGAACTTTGAATTTTCGGATTCCTGTGACTTTCTCCGACCTTGATCCATCTCTTTGAATAACTGGATCAATCACTTTCTTCAAACTATCGTTTAAATAGCGACTAAAATTAATTGTAAACCACAAATGCTGTCCTCCATTTACACACGAAGGATTGCATTTGATTTGAAACCACGTTCGCTCGTAAACTTTCATCACAAAATTGGCTAATATAAGAAGATTCTCTTCCGGATCAGTCTTTGTAACATGTAATCCTAAGATCCTGTTCGCAGTCGTTAGCCACCTGGAATGGTTCAGTGAACCGGGTTCTCTATTTGCCAGGTCAAAAGGGAAAATACCAGTGCTAATGGCAGTCATTATATTAAGTAGATATGTTTGATCGGTGCTTAGATCTTTAGTAATAACAGGAAGCGGCCTGGGTATAGCGGCAAATTTCACAGCTGGCTTTTTTTCACATTGTTGCAGTTCAGATCCTATTGACCCTGAAAAACATCGAGGCCCTGTAGTTTGACCATCCAAATGTGACAGGCAAGCAGCTTAAGCTGATAGGCCCATATCACTGTCTCTCATTTGAATATCCAGCCTATTCTTAAATTGGTTGACACTGGCTGCAGACACACCTGACTCACAGCATGACAAGACACACAACATGACTCAATTTCTTTTCGTTCTTGTTTTTTCTGTATTTTTTTTTGTTGAGGTTACATTAATGCCTCCGATAATCATTTTTCTCGTAGTTCTCTGATCTATTGAGAAATTAATATCCTCTTTCAGTATATGACTGCTATATGACTGAAGGTTGACTCAATAACTGTCACATTTGACAGTTATTTAATGATAGGGTGCATTCAAAAACAAAAGAATAACTATTTCTACGATTTATGTAAAGTTTAGCATTTGGTTTTGCAGTAACGAACATTGATAAATTTTGTCCTAACGGGGGCACCTTTAAATGTAAACCTAGACAAAAAATATTATCGCATTTGCTTATTGTGCCTATCACGCAGCTTTTTGCGGGTATGCCATAGTAAAAATTTAAAAAAAAAAATTTCACTCCACCCTAATGTACATGCATATATATTTTATCTTTGATGCGATGTGGTGCGTGTGGGAAATATGATAGAGCAGCGGTTCCCAACCTGTGGTACGCGTACCACCGGTGGTACGCGAAAAATAATCAGTAATGGCGGGCATAAAAAGTAAATAGAAAATTTCAGTAATAAAAAAAATTTAAAACAATTTCATTAACATTTAAAACAAAAATTTCGCCTGTAAATTTGTAAAAATGAAATTGTAAATAATTGTCTCGTTTTCATCAGAAGAATTTTTACATTTAGCGTGATTAAATAAATATTAGTTGTTGAAAAAAATACTTTTTTAAATGTCCTGGTTTTGAATTTCGACAAGAAATGAGCTTCGGCACCTTTTATTTTTAAAAAAAAACATTGTGATACGTAAAGTTCAAATGTCTCATTTTTACCAGAAAAAATAAAACCTTTGGTATATTTTTTAACTTAAATAAATTGATCTGGGAAATAAAGACACCCTATAAAATTCATAATACAAATATGGTAATAAAAAAATAGTACAATTAAGCGTGATGTGCTACCGAGTGGTACGCGAGCCAAAAATGGTTGGAAAACGCTGGGACAGAGGTATCAATTTTATATGTATTTATCGAGAAAAGCCGGCAGAAATAAAGTACATCCGGCACAAAAGATGAAATTTAACTCGGCACGCTCTGCCGGCAGAAGTTTCAATTTGTATGAGAGGCAGAACGCACAAAGAGACGGCAGAGATACGGCTGCGCGTACGTGCTGGGTGAGTAGATACGTCCTGAACAAGATACACTCGCTACAGACCTGAACAGGCGCGTGTGGATTTACATGCCGCTGTCTTCTGTCCCATACCAGTCCGTGGGGCAGCCTACCTTTGAGCAGTACTGTGCTCCGTATGGCAATGCCTTATTTCGTAATATTTAAAATATTACGAAATAAGGCATTGCCGAACGTCAATATGTAAATAAGGCAAGGCCCGATTTAAAATTTTCTTCGATTCAAGAACCTGTAACAAGATGCTAAAAAGAATTAACGCACTATCCGAATTCCTTGTAATATGTCATAATAATAACGAAGGACCGAGAACGGCCTAAAACAATACAGAGTGATCTACAACTATAATCTGATAGATCTATAATCGAACCTATAACAAGATGCTTAAAAGAAATAACGCACTGTCCGGATTCCTTGTAATATGTCATAACAGTAACGAAGGATCTAGAACGGCCTACAACAATACAGAGTGATCTACAACTATAATCTGATAGATCTATAATCGAACCTATAACAAGATGCTAAAAAGAAATAACGCACTGTCCGGATTCCTTGTAATATGTCATAACAGTAACGAAGGATCTAGAACGGCCTACAACAATACAGAGTGATCTACAACTATAATCTGATAGATCTATAATCGAACCTATAACAAGATGCTAAAAAGAAATAACGCACTGTCCGGATTCCTTGTAATACGTCATAACAGTAACGAAGGATCTAGAACGGCCTACAACAATACAGAGTGATCTACAACTATAATCTGATAGATCTATAATCTAGTATTTCTAAGTTATGAAAAAATGCCTGAACACTAAAACCAATATAATTAACAACCAGATAAATTTTATGAATAGCCCGTTACTTGATATATTCCCCATTTTGGCGTCCACTACTCAATTACCCTCACCAAAGCCGTAGCGACGCCCCGTTCAAAAATTGATTTGTTTGCCAGAATAGATATAGATAGTTAGTTTGCGTCTGTCCCGATGAAGATACGGTAATTTCGAAACCGGTAGATGTAGAGTTACTAGTAAAGTGGTTAATGCCACGTTGTTTAGTTAAAATTAATAATTATGTCCAACCACAAAGTAAACGCTATAAACATAGAAAATATGTATTTTTAAAATTTATTTACTTATTTTATTTCTACGGTTTACAACTATTACAATGTACATTATATATGTAAATAATATCTGTATGCATGATCGTTTACAAATGTATAGATACATATAAATACATATGAAATTTATAAAACAATATATTTTGTAATAATTGCTGTACTCTTGTTTGTTGATTTGATTATGCTAGAATAATGCGTATGTAAAATGTGCCTTAAATATACGCAAGGGGGAAATTCTTCTTGACTGATCCAATCCCCTCTCATAAAAACGGGGTTTTGTTCATCTCTTTACAAATTAATACTCTGTGACAGAATGTTTAAAAAAACATATTTTTGCTAAGTATATAAATCACAAATTAAGTAAAGACAATTATAAAGTGTATATCAGTATGAACAAAGACATGTATTCATATATGTATTAAGAAAGTTTAATCAAATAAATTAACGGTAAAATATTCGTTAAGGAGATTTCGGTAACGACTTAAGTTAATGTTAAGCAATTTGTGCATGCTCGTTTCCTATGATGGAAAGTCTGTTGATCGTGGAGTATTTTTGGTGAGATGTTGCAGTGAAAGAAGGATGATAAGAGTTCCGAAGAATCCAAGTTATAACAATGAATTATTTTGTATAGATATATGAGATCAGCGATAATGCAGTATTATTAGTGTAGAAAGCTGGTTGACTGACATTCGGGATTTTTTTGACTATTGAATTAGAAATGAGAATTTGTATTTTGAGTCTGAATGACCAAGATCTGAAGGGCGGTGGAACCCTCCCGTGTCACGGGGCCTGCTGCAGAGGACAATGAGTGTTGCGAGAGAGTTTCCGCGGAGTTTTAACGCTCTGTTTCGCGTGAATGTACAGAAGCTTTTAGTGTGATGCGAAATCTCCACATTAGAGGAATGAAACATTAAACGTAAAAATGATATCAGGGAACTGCGGACTGCCTGTTTCAAAGTGCAGAACGTGGTAGCTCAGCGCTGTACACGCGTGCTTGTCGGGTCCAGCAGTAAGTAGCTCTCCTAATTATTAATATGATATAACTAACTAACTTACCACCACGCAGTTTCCCCGTGGGGGTAGGCAGAGAGGATAGAGCACCTTACTCTAATGTCCTGACATACAACTTTCGCTTCGTCTACATTCATACACGTTCGCATGCAAACTCGACGGTTGTTCAGGCTTCTAACAGGACCATCTTCCAGTATCTGGTTAATCTGGTCATGCCACGTCTTCCGTGGTCGCCCTCTCTTTCTGGCGCCGTCAACATTTGCATCATATATGTTTCTTACTATTCTTTCCATGCATGGTTTGGGCATGTTGAGTCAACATGCCCAAACCGCCTGATCGACCCTATTTTTATTCTATGTATTATGTATGCTACGATCAGCTTTACATTCATTCCTAATATCTTCATTCTTTACTCTATCATACATGGATTTGCCACACATACGTCTAAGGGACTTCATCTCCACTGCATTCAATCTACTTTCGTTCCTCTTCTGCCAGCTTCAGGCTTCACTTCCATATAATAATATAATAATAATAATTAACCTAATAATTAAAAAACCTAATTATTAGGTTAATTATTATTATTATTATTGGTCGGGGGTGGGACACCACCGAGCGAAACTTGGGGTGGGTCTCCTAGTAACATTTGTCACCAAAACTGAATTTAAATGTAATAATATTTTTACACAATCTATTTCCTACCTTATTTCGCTTTAAATATACGAGGATCTTTATTAAGACTAGCTTGTTACAAATTTCAACAGGTTAAAAAAAAAATTAATTAATTTGTAACAGATTTTTACTTAACTTTGTAAAAACCACTACCAGATTTTAGGTCTACCGGTTTCGAGACGTACCCGTCTCTTCGTCAGGACCAACACCACACCACTACATTCACAACACTACACACCTCAACTATAGTATTGTTACACTTCCACCAATAATTGATCACATGCGTGTTAGTCTCATCAGGGACAAACATGCACTGATTAGCCTAATGAACCATCAGGGATCTACCGAAAGAGAGTGAGAGGGGGCGGGGTCTAAAGTGGGTGTTACCCCATCTTTTGTGAACATTAAATAGTAGTAACATAATAAAATCTAGTAGTGGTTTTTACAAAGTTAACTAACAATCTGTTATAATGTCTAACCACAAAGTTAATGCTTTAAATATTAATAATATTAATAATAATTAATTTGTAATTCATTAATCAATTTATATAAAAAAAATCATTTAATTCAAACACAATAAAATGTGTATAATATGATACAATTTGACAGCGCAGTTTATTAGGGGAATTGCGTACTTGCAAATGCATATAAGAGGTACAGGGATCGATAATCGGCAGCAAAATCTTTTTTAATTCAAAATGGTCCCTAGTGTCACCTCCAAAATCGTTTTAAAATTAAATTCAGCATAATTTCAGAGGCGCCGAGCATCGATCCCGTTACATCTTACTTGTTGAACCAGTAGGAACTCTGCAATTCAGCTATTCTCCTAATTGGAATGAATCTGCAGTCAGATTGTAATACCGGGAATATTAGGCGAGGACGCTGCCATCATTATTTCCATTATTATCATGCGTTATTTTCATTTTTCTCGGAACTACTTTTTTCGAACTGGTGGATAAAATATCTCGAAAACTTTTAGGCTGATTTTGTTTAAATTCTCCATAAATCTTATTAATAATCTTTTTTAGTAACATTACCCAATTTTAGATTTTCTTGAACAATGCGCCTTTTGATTATTATGAATTTTTAACATTAATCAAACATAATAATTTTGTTGTCTATCCGTCTGCCCGTTCGTCCGTCTTTCTGTCTGTCTGTCCATTCGTAACGTCGTGTAACGTCCGTAATTTCGTTCGAATTCACGGCTAAAAAAACTAAATTAAACGGCCAGATACGGGGATTGAACCCAGATGACCCGAACTGGCCGCTCTACGTATGTCGCTGCCGCCGCCTCTCCGTGGAACGCAAAAAAGACGCTATAAATTTATAATAGGGCTTAGCAAAGACGTCAACCAATGTTCCGTCATTTTTGACGGGTTACATCTATTAATTAATTATTTTCAAAAGTTTACTTCATTTAACAAGAAAACAATCAACTTTTTCATTTTATTCAAAACCTGGCAACAAAATTATCTCCACTAACTATGCGCGTCACGGAGTGAGACGTAACTCCGACATTTTGAATTTTTCAAAAAATATGGTTATTGAAAAATATTAAACAATGTATGCCATAAACGTAGACAATAAAACAAATTTTCTTTGTGCAAGCAATAGGTCAAAGTTAAAAAAAAAATTATAGAAATAAAATTTGTTTACATCACTTTTTCGTTGAAAAAATTCAACATGTTTCAGAGCCAATGGCCCCTTCGTCAGAATAACAAATAATATATTAAAGTTGTTGTATATTTTGGTGGTACTATCACTAATGAGCTAAAATTGTACATCAAATTTACCACTGTGTACTTACTAATGTGTAAAATTTAATACGATAGGCCGGTTACAAAGATCTGTAGCAGGCCTACAAATTTTCTGGAGTTCCTTTCTGGATTGTCAATTAGGGTTGTACATCAACAACATTCTAAATAGATTCTTCAAATACCTTCATTTAGCAATGGTACAAATTTTCATAGTAATAATCTTATAAATTACTTTTAATTAAGATGAATAATTATAGACGTCTCATAGAGAAGAAGCTATTTATATGATAAACAAAGATGGGAGTCCTTTAAACGATAGCTCAAGGCCTGACAGTTTGTCAAACCCTACGTCATCTTGTAAGAGAATACAGTATATTCTCTATAAAGAGGATTCTAAATATTATATCTAATCACTGACCAAGTATACTATAAAATTATACAAAATCTTCTTACATAAATGAATAACAAAATGTTAAAGGATGAATTGGTAATGAAACTAATAAGCCCTTAATCAAATAAAGTTCAAAACACGCTCAAAAACTAAATTAATTTTGATATTTTCATCTCATCATTGTTCTCTTTAAGTGCCTTTCAATCTCGCGAGATGACTACTTTACGCAGAATCTTAGAGAAGAATCTTAGCCTCAAATATATTTCTCTTCCTAAGCTAAACATTTTTAAAAAACTTATCCGAAATGAAATAATACGTCTTCTTCAGCGCTAAGATAATGTGGCATTTACAAGGTATATACGAACGCACATGGATCTAACAGATAGTCTTTTTACTAATTTTTAATAATTCTTTAATTTTTAGTATACATTGTATCCTGACGAAGGGAACATTGGCACAGAAACATGTTGATATTTTTAATATATAAGCGGTGAAAACAAATTACATTTTTGTGTAGATGTTCTTACGACGGAAATGGTGAACGTTGCATTGTGTAAAGTGATCACTTAAGCCAGCTCGTATAGATAGTTAGCCCTGGGCCATCGTATAAGAGACACGTTTCTCATATAAATAGCTTCGTCTCTGTGAGTCTTCTATAATTTATTTGAATTAATTAATGATATATCAGTAAATCCATAAGACAACAATATAAAATAAATTTCCGAACTCGCGTTGTCAAGTTCCACGCGTTTCTAAAATCTTTTGCTGAATCTACTCTCAAATACATAAATCATATTAATCTATTATCTGAGAAATGGTCCAGACCAAAATTGGATAAAGAATTAAATCCAAAATGTTAGACTGTAGTTCGCCATCTTCACAACATACTTTTACAGGGAGGTCAAGAAATTCGCAGACCGAAGGGGTTATCGGAAAGAGTTATGGTAGAACTAACACAAGTTCGATTATATGATATATTATATATATGTATATATATAATATAATATATGTATATATATATATAAATTCTTAGTCTTTTTGTTCCAACGTGCTTTCATATATAGTCGAACGAGTAAAATAAACGTAAAGTAAACCCTGTGAATTAATAAAATTGTCATCCGTCGTTAAGTTCCTTACAAAACAAGTTTATTAACACCTCTCGAAACATTTTATTTATTTATTAACTTTTGCTTATTTATTAACTAGAAAGTATATCAGGGGGAGGGGAAGGGGTAAAATAATGGGAAGGAAATGTCGCCTATGTTACCCACCGGGTCCTCAAGCATAAGTATGCAAAATTTAAATCGAATCGGACAAACCAATTTTTCATTTTAAAAATGCGTTTCCTTTACTAGCAAAAAAATAGGCAGAGATAATGAGAAACCTCATATTAATATTTTTGCTTTATTAAACAGATTATAAATTGTGTTCAAAATCGCTTCAGAGGACGTGTGCGATTTCCGCAATGTTGGAATTCTGATAATTTCTAAAAAAGCTTTTACCGTATCGCTGTAAGTGGTCTCAAAAAATTGTATACAACCTTTCAAAAGACTACCCTTAGTAAATACCCCACACGTATTGTGGCATTACAGGCACGTGTTTAGTTTCGCACGCCTCTTGTCGCTGTTTCGAAGAGATCCGAGATAATGAAAACATTTAACGAAAGGTAACGCTGACAGTTAGATGTGTGTTGTGCTGAAGGAAGAGTTTTTCAAGCACCTTCGAAGGTTTTTGTTTCGCCAAAGTAAATAAACATACCGAAGGATATATATTTATTCTACTCCTAAGTGGGTGAACTCATGAGCGTCTTGGTTTTATCTGAACTGTCTTCCTTTACTATTCACGATCCTGTGCCTTGTCTCTTTGTTTAGCCACCAGCATAGAGGTCCTGGCCATCTCTCAGACATATTTCGTCCATCTTATTGGAGATCTATCACTTGACCTTCATCCTAATCCATCCCCAGTGATCACCAGGTAGTCTCCTTTTCTTCTAGCAACACGCCCAAACTAAAAAAAAATGTTTAACGGTATGTTGTAGATAGCCTTTCTTTTGAATGAAGACATTCGTTCATCTCGCTTTTAGAGAACGACAATTTAATATATTGTCAAAGTTTTGCTACGTTGGGATCCGAATGAAATACTTTAATTAGAAAACAAAGTCACTTAACACCAACGTTAACTGGATCACTGTTCTGTAATTCGAATTAATTAAGGTATCGCTAGTCGTCTTTGGTAGTGATTTGCAAGTCATTACCGATCGCACGGATTCACAGTTCGCTATCTTTTCGTCCGGTTAAAACTAACAATAATTCGTCAGCATAGCCACAATGCAAAATAAGGATCCAATTTTTTCGATCTTTCTAGTATATATTCTAGTCAGAGAGCTAGTGAACCCTCTGGGTAATGATATGTCTGTAAGGCTAGAAAAGGCTCTTGTAGTTTTTTTTAAAAGATAATTTGCTAGATCATTTTTGTCATCGCCACGACGCCTGCAAAGTTTCAGCTCGATTGGTTATGTAAATGGGTTAAAAATCGATCCAAAGTTTTTTCGGCAGACAACCAGCAAGCAAAGGGAGTAAAAATCAGAAAAAAATATACTTACTATGACATTTTAAAATCATAACATTCATATGAAAACCCTTTACAACTAGTTTTCTTATATGTGGGTTGAATTTCTGCAGAATCACGTCAAATTAACAATTTTAAAGAATAAAAAAAAACACAGTTTAAACTTGTAAAGTGCCAAATAATCAAGAAAACGCCCCGCTTTTCATGGGAGCTAAATCATTTCATTTACTCGTAAAGAACATAAAATACGCATCAAATTTAGCAAGCCGTACAAAAAAGTTTAAACTTTGGATCGTAAATGGGAGCTGAGAACACATCTGTTTTGTAATAAGATTTATGTTCGTAAAATCTCAAAATTGTATTTAATTCATTAGAAGATGAAAATGTACAGAAATCTCTTTTTAATTTTATAATTTTGTTAGGAATATTACGGCAGCCACCTTGAAAATTTATTCGCGATACATTTTAGTTAAATTGGACAGGCCGAGCCATAGCTTAATTTCTTCGCTTAATAATTCGCCTAATTTTCCTAATTTAAATGGGTTTTTTTTAATTTTAACTGTAATTTGTAATTTTTCTTTACATCTCTTTCAATAATTTATATTTCTCGGAAATTTAACGATACGTTTTTAATCCACGGAATAGGACAAGATAGTATAATGTAATAAAATTAGAATACACGTTATAAGGTTTTAATCTGCTTAGAAACTCAGATAGCAGATTTAAATTGGTAGACAGAGAACGACTTAAGCCCTCGATACTTACAATTATTTATTCTGAAATGTAAGACAAACAAGGGGCATTGAAAGACTTATTATTTCACTTTTACTGAATGATATCGAAAGGAAAGTAACTGCGGGAAACAAAGTTAATGGTGCACTAAATGCAATTATGGGCAATAAGAATCTGTCAAAGGAAGCAAGACTAGCGGTACATAATGGCGTTCTAGTGCCAACCCTTATGTATGAAAGTGAAGCCTGGAATTGGCAAAAGAGGAATGAAAGTAGACTGAATGCGATATAAATGCAGTCACTAAGACACTTGTGTGGAAAATCTTTGGTCGATAGAGTGAGGAATGAACAAATTAGAAGTGAATGCAATGCTGGCTGTAGTGTGGTAGATAGAATAAAGAAAGGAGTGCTGAGATGGTTTGGTCATGTGAAACATATGAATGAGGAAAGGATGGTTAAGAAAATATATGAGGCGAGTGTGGAAGGCAATAGGAAGAGAGGGCGTCCGCGAAAGACCTGGCACGATCAGGTACTACAAGTATTTGAGGATGGCCCTGTTAAAAACCGCAACAACGTGTAGGAGAAGATGTATGAATGTGGCCGAAGCAAAAGTCGTGTGCCAGGATAGAAGAGTGTGGCGTTCAATCCTCTCTGCCTACCCCTGCGGGGAAACGGCGTGATGATTAGTTAGTTAGTTACTGCTGGGAAGATTCAAACTCAACGAAAAAACGTGAAAAGGTTGAATTTTCGATTTACTAATCATAATAACATTGAATAATTTATAAAGCACCATTTTCATTAAAATATCACCTGACAGAGAAATCAATCCAAAATTGAAACAAATATTCTTATATTATATTATAATATGAATAAACTCACTACTTCTGTTCATCCGAATGACTTTCGATTTCTAATTAGATAAGAATATCATGTTTAATTAGTGGTTAAAACCCATGCCTAGTAACCCAGTAGTCGCTGGTTCGAGCCCAGGAGACCAACAAGTTCTATTTTCATAACACAAGCGTTTAGCTTAGTTAAAAAATAGTAACAATATTGATGCGTCGCGTGCTCCAAACTTTCACATCTTTTTTTTTTTTTAAAGAATTTGATGAATTTCTAATTTATTTGCTCCAGTTTTTCACAAAATACCAGTCACTTAAAATTTTACTTTCACAACACATAGAATTATCGTGAAATCATAGTATGTTTGTGTTATCTTATATATATTGCGATAGAGAATTATTTATTTTGATGTTATCTGTTAAATAACTGAAAAATATTTCTTTAGTTTTTTTTTTTATAATTAAAATCTTTCTTTATTTGATTAAAAGATTGCAGGTTTCAAGTATATGAACTCTCATATTATAACCAAACTAGAAGTATTGCGTAGCGTTAATTAATAAAATTCACTTTTTAGGAATATTTGAGTAAAAAACATCTTTCGTACACCTCTTTTTATATAAGAAAGACAATCGAATAAGTATATGTAAGCTGTGCGTACGACGCACATTGTTTCGTTGTGTCGGTGTTTATACCCATAAACACCGACACAATGAAACAATGTGTCTCGTACGCACGGCTTACACATACTAATTATAAATTCTTTCTTAACTCCTGTGTGTCGGTGATGTAACGTAGGTCTACCTGTCATACAAAATATGAAATATCTACCTTATTTACGAAAAGTAAAACGTCACATTTTTTGTAATCATCGAATAGACATTTTCACACCAAAATTACTAAATTAAACTGTTAGGAATGTACGGATTTTTTAATTAAAAAATATTTATTCATTACTCTCGTATTTTCGGCCAGTGTGTAAGAAGAGAGCAGTATATTGTGCATCGCAGTTTAATCGAGCAAGAAAGAGTACGACAATACCATACATTTCATGTAGGACAGAGATGGCGGTTGCTTGGGTTTCGGCGAAAGAAAAACAATATAGAAAGAGTACGATAGAGTCGGGTTTACACGTGCTAGACAAAGGCGGAGTGCATGCGACTGAAGTGAGCAGGCGACCGCGTCGTTGTATTCAGTTGCTATTGAAACTTCGGCGGAAGCGCACGCAAATTCGATTTGCCATGATTTTATAATAATTTACTAAAATAATGCAAATATGTATATTTACCTTACATAATTATATAAAGGGACCTTTAAAAAGTCTTATCTGTATTGTATATATGTATGTTTTATCACATATTAAAAACTATGCCGATTTTTAATCAGGTAACGCTGTGTTACTCCACCGTTCCCAAAGTTTTTTTTTAGCACAGTCTTTTAAGAGTTAAATGGAAAGAGGTCTACTCGGCGCGTACCTTGTACAAATACACAGCCGGCGCAGTAAATTTTTTGTATGTTTGTCTACACACTTTTATGATAGATATATGTTATATTTTCGGACTCTAAATCAGCTATCGATTCGATCTGTGCGGGTATGAAAGTATGGATTAATAACAGTATTTCTGTTTAATTAGAGTTCGTTTATTTAACTTGTTCAAAAATAAAAAACATGTGTCTTTCATATAGGTCCCTGCATATCAGGGAATCCAGAGAAACGAATATATGGATAAATTAGAAAAAGATGGGATAAATTAGAAAAAGACGGGCATAAGAAGTGTTGGAGAGCTGTTTCGTGCTGCCCAGGACAGGGATGCTTTCTCTCGGGTGATAGTCAACGTTGGGGGGACCTGACATGACACCAAAAGAAGAAGAAGAAAAAGATGCCACAATTTCGGGTACTCACCCACAGCGTTTCTTCTGCCCTGTGAATGATAGGTGGAACAGTGTTAAAAAAGTAACCCGTAAAAACCAAGTTTTTACGATACTCCCTTTCTCATTTTCGAGTTTCGTGTCTACCATATGAATTGTATGAAAAACCATTAAAAATTTGAAAAATCCTAAATTATACTATAATTATTTATTTTTTTTAACGAAAATTTGATAGATCTTCTTGATCGTCGCCACGAGTCTACTTGCAAAGTTTCAGATCGATTGGATCACGGAAAAAGGGTTAAAAATCGATCCAAAGTTTTTTCTTCAGACAAGCAGACATCTGGATATCATTGTGGAATGATACAAGTAATTACAAGCGAAAGCGTTTAAAAAGTATGCAGACAAATATTCATAGCAAACCCTAATAAAAAACTTTCCAAAAGAACTATCTCCATAATCTCTAGAATGAGAATTGGCCATTGTCTAGTAGCTGCTCATTTGTTCAGACTGAACATAGTGGATAGTTCGATATGTGATTGTGGTTCAGAAGAGGAGACTCTTGATCACATGTTTTTGCCTGCCCATTGCTGAACTCTAATACCCTTTACAATGAGCTGATCGAGGCTAAATTTCAACTCCCAACCAATATTTGCCATCCTCTTGCTATGAACTCACCTAATCTGACAGCGATAATATCAAAATTCTTGTTAGTAAATGACATAAATATATAACTTATCATACCCTTTGTTAGCAACATCTCATATATAAGTTGTAAAATGGCATAAATAGCTCTTTAAGGGCGGATTGCCTAATTTTAAGGAGAAGAAGAAGTCTACACACTTAGGGAGTCAACTGGTTATCAATGCATAAAGTGTATTACAAGCCACTAATATTCTTCAAACGTCAATCCAGCGCATTTATATTATACTTCATTTGCTTAACCACGCACGCCACTGCATTATTTTAATATCCTGGTTAAATTCTATGTTAAAAAAAATAACCCATAAAAACCAAGTTTTTATCATACTCCTTTTCTCATTTACTAGTTGAAAATTATTTTTTTCGCATAACCTACGCGTTGGGCTTCGCTCGGGCGACGCTACAAAAGGGAGTAATAAACAATTTCCAAAAATCCTAAATTATACTATACATAATAAGGTTTTTCGTCTACCAGACGCGTTGAAATATTATCACACAACTTAATAAGTTGTATGAAAAAACCATTCAAAATTTATTAATTTTTTTTAACGAAAATTTGATATATCTTCTTTATCGTTGCCACGAGTCTGCTTGCTAAGTTTCAGCTAGATTGGATGACAGGAAAGGGGTTAAAATGGATCCAAAGTTTTTTCGACAGACAATAAGACAAACAGACGCCACGAGTTAATGTAAATGGAGTAAAAATCATTAAATCTTAAAAATGTAAATGATTTATATTTCTCTAGCACAACACCACCGATGACAATAAATTTTCAAAACTTCGTTTAATAATATTAACGTTTCCTATAAAGAATCCGCTTCGGCAATCTGGAGAGCCTAGCAAACACAACCTGCAATAGTTAATTTTGCTAATTCTTCAACTAAATAAATAATTGAATGGTACCTGTATTGATTGAATTAAAAACTTTAACTTGAGCTCTTTATTGTTCCAGAAATTTCGTTATACGAACAAAATAAATTTAATTAAAATAACTTAAAACTTTAAAAAAGTTTTATGAATGTAGCTTTTATGAATATATTAAAAATAATATTTTTTACAAAACTTCAAAAAAATTTACTTAAAAAATTCCTTTCCGTAAAATCGGCGAATTCTTAACAAATTTTACTTATTTGATTTATTAATTTCGTTCAAGCCAGATTTAGAAGGTGTCCCAGGCGTATACTAACTATAAGATTCTTCATTGACGCATAATAAAAACTAGATTGCTGTAATGGAATAATATATGAATCAATTAATAATTAAAAAGGACAACATATACATAAGGTCATATACATAAAATACATATACATAAACTTAAACCAACATATACATAAAAATTGCCGTCAATGTACTAGGCCGCCGTGGCGAAACTGGATAACGCGCCACTCCCGGATAGGGTGAAGGTCCAGTGTTCGAAACCCGGTTGCAGCTTAAATATGTTTTTGTTGATTTCATTTTTCTGTGTCTTTTTCTAATTGATTCATAAATTTGCTTAGTTAGAAGTTTCTTCGTTTTGAAGACTCCTGATGTCAAATTATAATTCCACAATTAATTAAACATCAAAAAATAAATTAAGGTTTTTCATCGAATTCCTCAACACTGCAACAAATATAATATCGGCAAATTCTGTCTAAGAAAAAGGAAATATCCTGACCACAACTCAAGAACGAAGGAGATCTCGAAAAAGGTCAAAACTGTGGATGAATGCTTTGAACATGCTTGAGAATATCTTAGGCTCGAATTCAGAGTCAATACTTAGATGGTTTAAAGGTTGAGGTACGCCTTAAAAGTGCTATTTTGTTCTGAAAATTATTCTTTTAATGCGTACCTCAACCTTTAAATCATCTAAGTATTGACTCTGAATTCGAGCCTGAGTCCGTTTAAGGTTCTACGTGAAAATGTTTATCTTTTCTCAGGACCTCTTCGTCCGATTATTTTTCTTTGTATGACAATGTAGAGAATCACGAAAATTTTAGAGTGTCTGGTGACATATTTAAAAATTCTCACACCTAACAATTATTTTACCTACTGAATACTGACAACAATACAACGGCGTCACGCAACGCAGGGTTAGTCATCCCTGACCACAAACTTTTAAATATTATGCACGCACTCTATTTTTGAACGTCTAGAACTAGAAGTTCTACAAACCTCTCGCAATTTCTGATATTTGTAAGGAATATCGTTTCGATGTGTTTCTGAGATAAATACAAAAACACTGTCACTACTGATGGAAATTTTTCTGGAATCTATGAAACCTACATATTATTGGAAACGTGTTTTTAAAAACAATTTTCACCTCAGTTTTTCTTTTTATATGTGTGAAAATGAATTTGTAACTTTTGTATTTGGCTATTTATTTAATTGGGTTTCAGTAAAAAATCAACATCAACTCCCATTATAGTATAAAACGCCATTTTGTCACGTGGCCCACCCTTGAGAGTTGCTTGATTTAAGTGGATATTGATGTCTTTGCTTTTAATAGTGATTTTGGAAGGGATAGAGCTATATAACCTATAAAATCTTGAATTCAGTACATTCCATATTAACTCTTAAAAGACTGTGCAAAAAAATACCTTCGGGAACGGTGGTATACCACAGTGTTACATTATTAAAAATCGACATAGTTTTCGATATGCGATAAAAAATAATATATATTTTCAGTACAGATAAGACTTTTTAAAGGTCCCTTTATATAATTATGTACATATACATATTTGCATTATTTTAGTAAATTATAATAAAATCATGGCATATCGAATACGCGTGCGCTCACGCCGATGTATCATTACCAACTAAATTCAACGACACGGCGACACAGTCCGTCTTTGTCTAACACGTGTTTCGCGGGACAACCGTAATCTTTCGATATTGTTTTCGCTTTCACCGAAACCCAAGCAAACCGCCATCTCTGTCCTATATGAAATGTGTGGTATTGTCGTGCTCTCTCTTTCTCGATTTAACTGCGACGTGCAATATTCTGCTCTCTTTTACACACTGCCCGAAAATACGAGAGTAATGAATAAATATTTTTTAATTGAAAAATCCCTTCAATCGTAATAGTTTAATTTAGTCATTTTGCTGTGAAAATGTCTATTCGATGATTACAAAAGATAGATATTTCATATTTTTTTTATTTTTTGGACATTACTTCTCTTACTTTTATACCTTTGATATAATAAAGATAAGTAAAAAAACAGTGGCATGGAAAAATGTTGACATTCTTCTTAATGAAATTACACCTGAAAAAGCAAAAATACCTCTTGGCCCGGATTGGTAAAAAGGCTTATTTATGACTAAGGGATTTTCTTTTTTTATTGCGCTGAAGGGAACATAAATCACTGACCTTTTCAATTCCAGAAGCTAGTTTGGTAATTTTACCGCCTCATTTTAGTGACTCTATGACTTATGCCCAGACCCGAAACGGTCACCTGATGTATGGGATATGAAAAGTGATGAATGGGCCCTTTGGTACATCGGGAAATCTGAGTTACGACCTTGCTACCCCGCGCCCAGCGCGAGATTTATGCTTTATTAAATTTTTATCCCCAAAATCTTATTTACACCGCTTTACAGAATCTGAATCCACCTTCCCTGGATGCTGGGCGTATCAAATCCCGCAGTGGATTTATGATTGATTTTCTTGTACGGCGAGGCAAGGTCGTGTACGCATTGTGGCGAATTTCTATATTCGTCAGTCAGCTGTCAGCCGCAGTCACAGATCAGCCTTAATGCGAACGGTATATAAATGTTGTGTATTAAGTAAGGTATTGGTGAGCCTTTGAATCGATAAAGTACTTTCTTTAAATGTCTGTGAAAAATGTGGCACTGCAAAATGATATTTATTTATTTATTTTATTTACTTTATTTGTTTACACCCATTAGGTATAGGCTTTTACATAAAGAATATAATATAAATTTCAAAAAGCACATACATTAAACAATATCTGTATAGCACCAAAATATGAGTATAAAAATTAAAAATATAAAGTAAAGAGCAGCAATGCGTATAGGCTTTTACATAAAAAATATAACATAAAATTAAAAAGAACATACTTTAAACAATATAAGTTATAAGTAGCAAAATATAAAAAGTATCAGGAATAGCACCAAAACATGAGTATATAAATTAAAAATATAAAGTACAGAGCAGCAATGTGTATGAAAAATATATATTATCCACCATTACATGTATGTATTAACAGTTGAAGTTAGTAACGAAGCAGTATTGCCACTTTAAGTGTAAACTTTACTTTCTCCAGACTGTCGACGAAAATGTCAACCATACAACCACATTCATTACCAGTCCCCAATATTCTGTGTATCACAGAATTTGATTAATAATTAGTATTTCAATTGTGGCAATGGAATGTGACAATTCGTCGAGTTCTATGTATGGAAGGGATATTATAATAATTCAAAAATAAGTAAATAACAGAACTAAATCGAGAACGCGTGTTACATTACTTTGGTTAAAGTTGTCGTCATAGAACTGGAAGATGAAATACTTCAGAGTAAGAAGTTTAAGATTCTACAGGTTTAATTTTATTTCTTATTTTGTTAAAATTTACAACCAAAAAGCTTTTGAAAGTATACAATACAAATAAAAAGTAATAAATTCACATAAAAAATAAAATATAAAGAAAGAAAACGTTGGTTTACAGAATAAATAATGTAATAGAATTCGCACACAATTCTTTGTGTGCGAATTTTATTACGTGTGTGTGTGTGTGGGCAATTGGGTCTCCACCATCGGATCGGGCGGACCTCAACTGTGCGCCCACAGACTTTCATTGTTTAATTTGTACGTCTTCACTGGCTCCCGGAGCATCTCTCCGGTGACACTAAACATCCACAGTAAAACACAATGCTGTTTCATTATACGAACCCACATCTCTACTATCATTCCTAAAGTACCGTAACAAGTTTGCCATGCATGTACGACTATGTTGGTTCTTCCATAACCAATGCCCCCTAAGAGCTGCTGCAACTGAACTTTGCATGACGAAAACTTTTATCCGGCAGAATATTAAATTACTTTTCAACCTGTTTAGGGGCTGCCATTTTAAGTTGGAAATAGTTGTCAAATAACTTGAGGCAGGTCACTCATCCGCTATTTGTCAAAGGTTGGCGCCGCGAGCCGAAGAACGTGCCAGAAATTCAACGGATCGAGTTAATAATTTCCGTTGCAGTGACGGGAGCCCGTTGCAACGTTGCCTGCGAGCTAATACCCGAGACTCTTCTGACAAGATGGAGACTAAGATGTACAAGTGTTACAAAGTGGTTTTAATTATTTTAGACGCGACCTACTTTTTCAAAGTAAAATTGTACTTTATGTTGAATGTGTACAATACGAGTACAAGAGTATCCAGAATACAAAGACCGTTTATCTCAATAAATTTCTCACCACGATAGATTATACTCGCTGTAACAGAATACATCACAATAACACCCAGGCTTGATAAAAGCACACAGATGTATTGCGACTTCACCAAAAATCGTATATGCAATCTGCGATATTATATACCACCGTCATACCACAGTATACTAAGGCCCAGTTGTTTCAAGTTGGATTAAAGTAAGCGGTCGATTAAAGTATAGATTTTTACGAAAACGGATTGTCTGATTGGTGGAGAACGTAAAAATCTATGCTTTAAATGAACGCTTACTTTAATCCAACTTGAAACAACCGGTCCTTAGAACAGTAATACGTCTTCATACAAACTGGCCGCTACCCATTAGAATGTGTGCGTGCGTGCTCGGCGCCGTGTACGCACGCACTGTGACGCACACATTGACATAGAATATGGAGGCAAAAGGCGGCGGCAGTAAGGGCCGTGCCTTCGGTGCCATTCGCGCTCGCAGCCGCCGTTTTAGAAAAAATATGCGCTTCCTGAAAAAAATGACTTTTTTTACGTTTGTGGTGCTTTACTAAAAAGGTGTGTTGATTATCACAAAGACTGTGAGTTTTTAAAAGTCTACGTTGATGTTAATCTGCGTTCTTGCAATTTAATTGCAGAAACTAGGTATACTAATTACAGACATTTTCGGGTTTCGTGTCTACCTTATGCGTCGGGATCTCAGACGCTACGAGTTAAAAGAAAGGGAGTAAAAATAAAGTGACAACCCTAGCGTCAACGAGGGAGTAGGCTAATATCTAATAACGACAGGCCGGAGATAAACTACTGTTCTGGGTATACTGTGGTCATACCCACTTGATAACCAGAGCCGCTGACTTATTTGAGGATTTAGCATTTATGCTAAATATATATCATGCTGTCATTTAAAATAATATTGTTTTATGATCATATCCGTTTCTTTCTTGAGTAAAAACGCAAACTTAAATAAGAAAATTTCTGCAAGGTTTTGCCTTGAACCGAATATTATACATAAGTTTACTTTTACGTTAGTTCGTAGATATATCATATCCGTATCCTTCATTAAGCTTTCCATTGTAAGTGACAAAGCCTTGCGTATTGTGATGGTGCTCGCTCACAAGGGAGGGTACTTGGGTCCTCCGAGTGAGAAAAGGTAATTACGTCTTGTATGTCTGGCTGGAGCACGCCCAACTGTCTGGTTAATTGATTGATTGCAATCAAATCCCTAACCTAATGCCTACGCGTAATTTATCACTAACCTTTGTAATATTGAGGCAGTATCTGCGCGGTTTACAGTGACACACGTGAATGGAATTATCGGTAAAAATTAAGTTAATACAAATTTTCAATTCAATATGTAGTAATTATGAAGCTTAAGTATAAAAATGCATGTATTTTAAATAGTAGTTAGCAATTGTGCTAGTAAGAAATGAATAACAGCCTGGCGCCCAACCGTACCGCTCTGCGGAATGATAATGGCGTACTTCAGAAATAACAAACAAAAGATTATACTACGGGACATCGAAAAATCGTCCGTTCACAACAAATCGATTATAATCATTTTTGTTTCTCTTATTTATGCCGCATTGAGCAAGCTTGTTCAACCTCTATCCGCATGAAAAAGATGTTTTGTAATCATGATCATAACCTTGGATTGCAGATGCTGCGTATTTTCAATATTATTTTATGAAATGGAAGTCTGGGGGGTTTTTCAAACCCCAGAATAAATGCCTATACCAGATTTCGGTGTTTGGTTCACTCAGTAATTAATGATAGATGAATCTACAATATTGCTCACATGAATTACGGTGATCTCAGCTTATACGGGATATCCATAGGGTAAGACTACTTAGAATACTTACTGTGGAATAATGCGGTATATTCCATAAAATACAAACTTAAGTAAACATGAGTAAGTTAAAGTTTGAAATATTGAAAAGTGTTACATATGTTACGCGCGACAAATATTTATTCCGTTAGTAGCGCATTCCTGAAATACTACATCGCTGGTGGAAATAGGTCCGTGCTAGTCAGTTAGCGAAATGGGGACGGTGACGTAACCAAGGTCCTTGCGATTGCAGGTAGTAGTTATTCTTCTGGAACCTTCTATTTGTTTCTATTAGCCCCTCGCACTGACCGGTGCGTCTACTTGCCCACAGATGTTAGCATCCTATCGCTTTCGTCGCTGCTCAAGATTCTTGCACCTCCACAGGAGCATGAACACTAACCAAAGAATTAATAAAACTTGAATCATTCTAGATGTGGATCTACAGAAGAAAACTCAAAATAAGCTGGGTGGACAGAGTTGCGAATGAAATTTTTATGGTTTAGAGATAAATAAAGAAGAAGAAGCAAGCATTACAACAAAAATCAGAAAACTATATATATCTCGGACATATTCTTGAGGGTCGATGGGTCGCCTTAAATTAAATTGGCAACAGCAACAATGAATTTTTGAAGACAGATTGGGTCAATAAGTACTAAAGCATCGTAAAATAGAGGAAGATGGAAGCGCCTTGTCGAGACATTGGGCCCCAACCCTCCTTAGATTAGTTCAAGAAAATAATTCTCAAAAAATGAGAAAAAGTCTTTCAAAAATTTAATCATTTTCTTTTACAACAACAAATTATTGGTGTCAGAAGTGGGATAAGTGATGTTTTTATATGCACTCAAAATATTAACTATAATGTATTGTGATATTACAGTGGGTAAGTACTAAATGGGTCAAGCCGACCACAAAATTGTGCTCTCGCCTATGGCGCGTCGTGGAATCCGACCAATAGAATCGCTTCTTGATAGTTGTAGCAATGGCGGCATTCTGTATAATGAATCGCGCTGTCAAAATAACAGCTTTTTATGTGGTGAAATTTTAATAAGAGACATTGGAGAGCCCGGTAAATCTGCATCGCACAAGAAGGCCGGTTAGAATACTTCCCGAAAAAGTGAACTGAGATCCCAAAAATGGTGAGCAACATTTCATAAATTGTATTTTTAGGGCTCTTCTGTCTCCCATTCACTTTTTTATTTTCTGCCTTCGCTTTAGAATTTTTCTACGAGTTTTAATATCAAGTTCGTGACGGCTCATTTACGTTTCTAAAGGAACTGGGCTGTTAATCAAACCGGAGTGGATCGATCCAGCATTTTGTAATGGCCCTGCAACAGCTTGGAATGATGCGATAATTTATAAGTTGACGCTATTGGAGGCGTCCTGTAACGTTGGAATCACATGTTGGAAGGGGGAAAGCCATTGTAGCCAAGCTCGTGGCGGATTTTCAACACCGACGGTTCTCTAGATGACGTGTCGGTCGAGACCATGACATAGGCTTTTGTTGGGGTGATCCAAGGCAGTGGGGTTTCGTCCATGAAGCAGAAGGCCCTGATAAAACGACGGTCACATCCAGATTGATGTCATAGTCGACCACTTACCGCGAGTTTTGATAGCCATCGGGTGATATTGTTGTAAGGTCTAACCATTAACATTTTTTATTGTAGCTCGATTGTCGGAATATAATTCTTTGTTAAGCATTCTTCTTTTTTAGAATTTATCCGGAACAAATTGTCAAGCGTGGAGGTTGATGTGTTGAAACCGCCTTAACGAATTTGAACCCTGATGTCAAATTATCTCCCGCTGATCAGCCGGTGGACGGGATGGTCTCCTCCAACGGAAGAATCCTACCGTCGTAATATGAAAAATAAATTAATTATAACGTAGTTTTTGTAATCATTTATTACGTACTTTTTTCACACTCATGGTTGGCAAAATATCTACACCGCAATGGCAAAGATCTACACACAATCAAAATAAAACCAGGAGGAACAGGGAATGCAAAAAAAATATAGAAATAAAACAGTAATATGCATTATAAAATACTATCTGCTACTAAAAATACTGCAATAATTGTGCTCGGCTGAAAATGTTGTGGTTACATTCATCTTCGTGAGCGCTCGGTGTACTGCCATACTTATCAAAGAATAAATATTTGCATTTGAGATAAAATGGAGATCTGAAACCCATATTTTTGCATTAATGCCGATTGAACATGTTCAGTGAAATTTTTATTCTTTTATGGAAATATATTTCTCGTAGCTGTTATTGTTACCATCAATTTTTAATTATAACTACTATCAAAATTATTACAAACTATTTCCAGATATTATCATTTTTTTATCTAAATCTAAAGCCGTATTTGACGTATTCATTTCGACAGCATGTCTTCAATAACTTCAATAGGTATAGCTGAAATGGATTATGAAATTATAGTTATCCCCAGATTCCACGCAGGAAGTGGGATTTTTCTAAACTTAGAAACCTTTTTTTAAACTTCAGTTATCTTCTGTAGGCATTGCAAATTTGACCGATAAAAATTGAGACATGGTACAAAAGAGAATTTCAAATATCTCAAAGAATCTTAAAAACATCTACTGACCTAGTCAATTTGTATTATTACGGTAGTATACCCTTACGTCAGAAGTCTAGACTCCAAGTCTGTTTTTACTCCCTTTCTTTTTGCCTGTCTGTCGAAAAAACTTTGGATCGATTTTTAACCCTTTTCCCGTGATCCAATCGAGCTGAAACTTTTCAGACAGACTCGTGGCGACGATAAAAATAATCTAACAAATTTTCGTTTAAAAAAATTAATAATTATAGCATAATTTTCGATTTTTCGTATTTTTTTTCACTTGCTTCCGTAGCGTCGCCCGACCGAGCCCAACGTGTAGGTTAAGCGCCAAACCTATTTCCACTAGTAAATGAGAAAGGGAGTATAATTGTGTGGCCGTGTGGCTATTCGTGATTAGACATTATTATTGTGGAGTCTCCAAAATGGCCAATGATACCTGCATTTGTACCATAAATCTGCCACCGCGCAAAGGAAACATTCGTCGAGGAATTGTTTTCCAACTTTCGCAATTCCTCGTTCTTAAATTCGCTTGTATTTTAAAGCCTGGTTAACCGCTCTCTTACAAGAGCCCCTCTGCCTCCGCGACACAGCCTTCCGCTCCCGGGTGACATGGACGCCGCCCTACACGGGGCGGGTCTTTGTGGGGGTTTACATGTAGCACAAATTTATTTATTCCTTTTTCAAATACACCATTGTCAGAATATACCGATACAAGGTTTAATTTTGTAGAATTATTTAGAAGCATGTATTTTATTTTTTTACTCTACGAGTTTATTACAATTTTGTTTTCAGAATTTATTTATTTATTTTTGATACATTCAATTCAATTCAATTCAATTTATTTAATGATAATATGTACATGACAAACAAAATGTTTAAGGCATACATATTAGGAAGTATATATCAAAAATAAAAATATTTAATAAATTAAGAATAACATAAAATCTGGTCAAAGGTGTAGGAGAATCCCGCTTCGGAAAACCCCCTCAGACACATGGAATATATCAGTACCCAAAGCGATTTTGTTCAGCATAGCTGTGGCTCTTCCAACAGGCATAACCATCGGTAGGTTGGTCCTGTATATTGGAATGTGAAACAATCTATGCTGACGATGTCTAATGTAATTATCAGGAACATACAAACCAATGCTTTGCATAATTTCAGGATTATCGATCATACCGCGCAACAATCGATAAAAATGTGTAATCAAATACACATTCCTTCTAGTCTCTAAACTATTGTAGCCAAGCATACCCTGGAGAAACTCGGTTGGGTAAAGCCAAGGATAATGCCCGTACTCTCTCATGTAGAGATATCTCAGAAACTTCTTTTGGACTTTCTCCACCATAAGAGAGTACCCTCATGTGGCCCCCAGATCATCGAGCCACTCTCGAGTCTACTCCGCACCAAGGAGTTGTAAAGAGTTCTCAGTACGCGGGTATTCTCGAAAACCCTGGCAGTACGCAGAACAAATCCTAACATTCTCAAAGCATTACCATTGATCGTCTCTATGTGATCGTGAAATGTTAGGTTGCTTACAAATCTATAACCTAGATCTTTAACATACATACTACATACATGCATATGCCAAACTGCACAGCAGTTTTATTGCATGGTTGTCTTCAATATTGTTTGACAATTCATTTTTTAATATTTTTTATAAGTAATAATTTATTTATGAATATCATAGAATAGGTCATTATAGAGTATTGCATGATTTATACGAGTGATTCATGATTATTATAAAGTAATGTAAGATTAGGTAGATAGCTTTAATATATATTCTTTTACCTTGTACTTTTTTGAAGCAAATGGAGTCTTTTTTATCTTGCAACATATCGAAGAATTTTTTATCTAATTTATTAAAGATTCTTGGCACAATATATTCTCTTTTTTTTTCACCATACACGTTTGTGATTGGTGTTCTCATTATTCGTCCTGTCAATCTGGTTTTATAGTTATTGTGCGTGTCAGTGTGTATATTAAAATTATTTGTCATTTCTATTATATTATATTTTACTTTATGGCCAATTGGTAATATGTTGCATACTTTGAATAATTAATTATAATCATCCTTGTACATACATTTAGTTCTATTATCTACTACAAATTTTAGGGATCTTAATTGTAACTGTTTGATTTTATCAATGTATGTTATATAGGTAAGACCATAACTGCTCACGCCATAACTGATAACCGAATTGACCATCGCGAAGTAAAGAGAATACAGTGTGCCCGAGAGATACATAGTCTTAGCATGGATCTTAGTTTTTTACAAATATTATCAATATGTTGTTTCCAATTAAAGTGTTTATCAACTATTAAACCTAAATAAGTATATTGTTAAACCTCTTGGATTTTTTCACAGTTGCAGTTTGTTGTATTTGTATGGTTGGTATGTAGGCACTCGTAGCAATGTCCAATGAGACTAATTTGAAAAATTTTTGGTGTATCAATGTGATCAGCTAAATACTTGAAGTGGTAGATTAGATGATCTAGCTGCAAGTAGAATACTCAGAATATTGATGACTAAGAAATTTTTTATAAATACATTAATATTCATGGTTTTCTTTTAAATTTATTTACCCACATATTATCGTAGATTTACGAACATGTATTTACTTAAGGGGGGGGGGGCTAAGGTTTTTAACTTTTTTTTTTGCATTTTATTTTTAATTTTTTAAATGAATGTATAACATCGCAAGAATATTGTGTCAAAATTTCAAGTCAATCGGAGCAAAATTGACGAAATTGTGAACATTTGAGCGATATCAGACTGATTTTCTATACCTGCTCGGGCAGCTAAGAGACGCGCTCACCTGAGGACTACGGATGTGCTATTGTATTGGAAGAGTTTTGCGTAGACAAGGACAAAAATATGCTGATGATGAAAGCTCTTTGCTGTGTGAAAATTGCATCGACGATTATGTGTAAGTATAAAATAAGTGTTGAGTTTTATTTTGAATTTTACAGTGTGCAAAACTTTAAAGCGTTTTCCCCACATCTCACGTTTCAAAGTCGGTGTCCATCATAACTTCAAAACTACTGCACCGATCCTTTTGAAATTTTGAACACTATTTCTGTACATAATTTACGAGGTAACGCTGGAGACTTTTTTTCAAATTTGTTATTAATTTTTATTTTTTAATAACAAATTAGTCGATATTTTTCGCAAAAAATCGCGTTTTTCCCTTCAAAGTGTTCCAAAAAATTGAAAAATTGAAATTAATTAAAATTATTACGTTGAGAGTTATTTACAAATGTAATTATTTATTTGTTATATGCTATGCTGGCCCTACTAGGTGAATAATACCTGTCTAAGGCAGATTAGTAATAAATGAATTACAAGTATAATACACTAGACTGATACTAAAGTGTTTTATAATTTATTTTAAAAAATCATGACAAGTTTATATTAAGTATGTGAAGAATGCGAAATATGAATAATGTGAAAAATATATTGTTAAATTTAAGTGATAGTTAAATAGTTTAGAATTCTTAGTGCGCAGATTTATAAGGCATTTTGTTATGGGATTCACATTAATTTCACTTTCCCTTTCCAAGCTTTTGCACAAATAGACTGTGAGGTAGCTGACATGCCATTGACCGAATTTCGTTTTCCTTTTTGGTACAGTAATTTGTAGCATGTTACTTCCTGTCCAATGATTTGCTCTCTCGGATTAACAGGTCAAATGAATTTATATTCTCAGGCCCTTTATTATAAAATACGAGAGAAATTTATATTTTTTTATTAAATTAAAAACAAACAAAAACTATACAGCTAAACCAAATCATAAACTATTTTTCTTTAATAACTGAAAAATTACATTGTTACAATTGACATGTTTTGGCAATGACATTGATATGTTTTGGTCCCGAAACGTATTGATAATTAAATAAATTAGTAGTCTTAACGAAGTGTTCTCTTGTCATTAACATAAATGATTCAAAGAAATTAAAAATTACTGCACAATCTGAATGCAACATTTAATTTAAAAACAACAGCAAAAATGACGTAAATGGATACAACATATTTTCAGCACAGTGCATCCGGTTACCGGATATTGGCTATAACTTTCTTGTTGACAGCTAACCGGAAAAGCTGCACCATTTTCTGTCAAAGGCATTGTCGTAAATTCTTTGCTATAACGATCGGCATCTTACAGGGTCACGTTACCCAGCAACAATGATATTTTTCTAGATGTCATATATAATTTCACAGAACAGGGGATGGCAAAAAGATAAGGAAGGACTATGTTCCCTTACAGGCGTAGCTCTCGTGTTGAGACGGTCTCTAAGGTGTAATTCTGTATTTATTTTAATTAATCTAGTTTCTAAGTTGCATGTATACATGTTGTATTATTATCTTGATGCTAAGTACTATGAACACTGTGGACTTCATATATTTTGCATATTGCACATATTTCGTGCTTAAAACTGTGGTTAAATCAAAGTTCTTAGATTTTCACGGCCACTCAGAATCTTCAAGTTTGTGTTTACTGGGGTATTATGCCGTGTTGTTACGACCTTTCTCAAATTAAAAATATCTTGGTATCCGGCGCTTCAGTCATTCTCGTCGCAGACTCCGCAGAGATAGTGATCAGACAACAGATGAATCATACACACAACACATCATGACTTCGGCACGGTATTGGAAGCCGATACTTAACCACAACACCGACACTCATAACACATCAGCCCTGATGATGGACCCTGCAATGGGATCCGAAACGTCGACCCGAAAGGTCGTAACAACACGGCATAATACCCCAGTAAACACAAACTTGAAGAATGTGGTTAAATCTTTTGTACACATATAAATTGTAAATCCCACTTAATGGATGATAAGTTTCAATTGTCATTTGTCCCTGCGCCTTGGAGACGGAGAAGAGATTTTGTGTGGACGACTCTCCGTCGCGCTCCCACGAGTGTCAGAGGAGCGGTGAGAGCGAGAGAGACTTAAGCATTTAAAAAATGCCGAAAATGGGTGGCGAAAGTGTAGGGCACATGTGGGAGCTACTGTTCATAGAATGGCTCTAGGTGGTGGTGGGAACCCCTATTTTATGTTAGTATTCTTAACTATTTTACTCCACCTTGTCTCTACAGCGAGCAGTTTCGACAGGATAGCTAGTGATCTGTTTGATCTGGTCCCACCATTGAGAATTTGCCTCTTTCTCTATGACATTCTACCATTCTAATCACTACAGCTTCATCAGATTATCATTTTCTTTACGCGACCGGCCGTCCAAACCACGGGCAGAGTGCGGATCAAATTCACTCTGTCGCCCGCTCCCAACCTGTGAACCACGTTTTTTTTTGTGAAATATAGTTTATTTATTATAATTAGAGAAATGATAGTAAGTACGAAAGACCTTAGTAATAAGTAAGACCTTAGTCGTAAGAGAGAAATCTCTCACGTTTGATAAGTTATCTCTCTTACGCAATCTGTGTTTCGTGTCAGTGTTACTAGTTTTGTCGTAAACTTCATAAAAGAAGATAGATTAATCCGGTCGCGTGTCTCTACCACATGACCCCCCAAGGTAAAGTTATATAACAATTGAGTCCAAACAATCTGAGCACTCGACATCAATATCACATTTCAAAGGCGTCAAGTTTTCTTACTCCTTCCACTTTTTCATTCCGCAAAGGCACATTTAATTATAATAATAATTTGACACATTTTGTGGGAATATATCTATAAATTGATGAATAATAAACTATCCGCCATTTTTTAAAGTTCTATAGAAACATTCATTTTTTCAAGTTACTATAAACATCAATAACTGCTTGATTTTCCAGTATCCAATATTCAAAAGCCGTCAGAAATAACTGGCATGCCCTATCGCTAGTCGTACATTCGTCGAAAAAGACGTTGAAATCATGATAATATGACTGAGCAGCTTTTCACCCTTGTACAGCTTAATTTACGTACGTATATGTTTGTGGTTTTAAATACGCATTTCATTTTCAATATCTGAGTATTTATTTTCTACTAGCTGTTCTTACCCGGCGTTGCATGGGTTAAGGGTTAAGTTGAAAATAAATTTGCGGGAGGAAACAAAGGTTCGATTCGAATGGTAAAGATTTGCATCCAAAATATATCAAGGGGATGGGAAAGGATAAAAGGGGAGGGAGGAAATGTCGCTTATGTTACCCGCCGAGTCGTAAAGAATAAGTTTCCAAATTTTGAGTCCGATGGGTCAAACGATACAGATTTGCATCAAAAATATATCAGGAAGAGAGGAAGGGGTAAAAGGATAGGTGGTAAATGCCGACTCCCAAAGAATAAATGTCCGAATTTTGAGTCTGATCGGTTAAACGGTGCAGATTTGCATCAAAAATATATCAGGAAGAGAGGAAGGGGTAAAAGAATAGGGAGGAAATGTCGCCTATGTTACCCGCCGAGCCCTATTGAATAAGTTTCCAAATTTCGAGTCTGATCGGCCAAACGGTACAGATTTGCATCGAAAATATGTCAAGGGGAGAGGAAGGAGTAAAAGAAGAATAAGGGGGAAATGTCGCCCGCCGAGTCCTAAAGCATAAGTATGCAAAATTTGAGTCGAATCGGACAAACAGTGTAGATTTGTATAGAGAACAGACAGACAGACATTGAGTTTTATAGGTATAGATCATGGTTTGGTAAAGGATATATAAAGTCTGTTTCGTTAATTATCTTTGAATTACAATTTAAATTCTTGTCTTCCTAAGCAACTTCTAATAGACAATTTAAATTATTAGAATATTTCAGAATAAAGGCAAGACTCGGAGATTAAATAAACTGAACGAATGAAAAACAAACCTTATTAAACTACTCTCATAACGTCTGCTCCGCACACACTGTGCTCGTATTTATTTCTCCGTACTATTCGTAATTTATATTCCAGTGTGTATTCAACGGTGCATATATTTCTGTATATTGTAGAAATGCTTTCATTTTGTTCATTAAACTATACACCTAAAATAAATTAAATTAAATAATGGATATTGCAAGGCGCACACATTTGGGTCTATAACAAATTGAACACAATACTTGCCTATAAATATTTTTCCATTATGTATTAGGTATACCCATAAGTAATCAATTATTTAAGTGGCAACGAAAAAGAATTTAACTACATTTAATTTTATTTTTAATCGATTTAATCTCCATCGTTATCTACGACCTTTTGCCATCTTGTTGGTAGACTTTTAAGAAAAATATGCTTCTAGGTGTTTTTAAAGCGTCATTATCAAACCCTACCGGGCGCCCACTTTGATCGCTACCAGACAAGTTAAAATCACCATCGGATAATTTTCTAAAACAATGCTGGCACTTATTTACTTTCAATACTTCTCCATACACATCACAAATTTTCTTTGTTGCAACTGTTGCATTAACACCCGATAGAAAATGTTCTTCAGTTAGTTGATTGTCCGCCATTTTACAAGAGAGTAATTAAAAAATATATTAATTGTCACAAGTCACAAGACCACGGATTATAATACTGCGTATAAAACACATCTTTAACTTTCACTTTACTGAGCTTGACTGAAGCAAACATTCCACACCAAAAATAATTGATTACTTATGGGTACACCTATTATTTATTTAAATTGACTCTACGCGGATTCTCAATCGGATCTTCATATAACTGATGGTCAACATGTATGTCAAAGAGTTTTGTGTATATAGTAAACTGGTCAAATGTTATATATGGTCAGTCCTGCTGTACGGAGTGGAATCGTGGACCCACAAAGTGAGTAGCATGAACCGGCTGGAGGCGTTCGAAATGTGGATACATCGGAGAATGCTCCGGATACCCTGGACGGATATGGTCAGCAACACAAGAGTTCTTCAAAGAGCTAGAGTGAATAGAGAGTTGCTGACAAACATCAAAATCCGAAAGGTATCGTATTTGGGTCATGTGCTCAGAGGAGAAAAATATGAATTGCTCCACCTGATTCTTATGGGCAAGATAGAGGGTCGTAGAGGTGTTGGAAGGAGACAAATCTCCTGGCTCCGCAATATACGCGACTGGACGGGCATAAGAAGTGTTGGAGAGCTGTTTCGTGCTGCCCAGGACAAGGACGCTTTCTCTCGGGTGATAGTCAACGTTGGGGGGACCTGACATGACACCAAAAGAAGAAGAAGAAGTAAACGGTTCCGAGAAGTCTTTTTCAGTGTTGCTGAATGAATCCGATATTAGCAGTACCTGACCACAAATTGATCCTGAGTGACCTGACATCTACAAGCCTTACAGCTGCCAGATCCAATCGCTACGTTTGTTCCTAACTCCGCTCCCACCGCGTAACTTCTTACAGAATATTTTAAGCAACCCTTATAGTAAGCAACCCTCACAGGAAACTTCTTCTGACTTCTGACGTTGCTGACGAATTGCTGACGTTGGAGGGAGCTCCATATGGATAAGAATGGCTGTAAAATTGGAGAAGAAGGCTAATGTCTAGTAGCAAAAAAGCTGGTGATATCATGATCATATACAGGGTTATTTGGAAAACATTAATAACCTCGCAGGACCATATTCCAGCCTTGATTATGAGTCGAAAATGTTCAAGCTATCATGACCTAATATCAATAGTTATGGTGATATGCGGCATCGAAGTTTGCATTTTTTTTCAATATTTCTTACTTATTTTTTCTAAAGCATATAACTATCATTATAGTAACTTATACCAGTTACGAAAAATTCATTCGTTTCAATACAAGTTAAATAAAATGATAAAAACCCTGAAAAAATCCAATTGGAATTCGAAGGCTTTTATTTATTTTTTTGACTTGTACTAAAGAAAATTAATTATTCATATTTGATATAACTTACTGTAATGATAGTCCAACGTTTTACAAAAAAATAAGTCAGAAATATTGAAAAAAATGCAAAATTTGATGTAGCATATCTCCATAACTATTGGTCGTAATAGCTTGAACATTTTCGACTCATAATACAGGTTGGAATATAGTCCTGCGAAGTTATTAATATTTTCCAAATAACCCTGCATATTTTTTTTTAAATCTAAGTAAAGTAACTATAATACTCTTCAATTTACATAAATAATTTCAAAGACTCTTTAGATTTTTCTTAAAGTACATTTTTTTTAACTAGTTGGATGCCAAAGATTGGCAGACAAGCTGGATGTTTGGTGACCAACAGAATGATTCTTGCGGGGTTAGCGGTGGCGGAGGCTCCGTCCTGAATGGGGGATGGGCTATAGGATCCAGTAGTACAGTTTCAGCAGGACCACTGGCTGTCAAGCAGCCAAAACAAGTGGCTCTCAAGGTTCAAGCCGACAGGCAGGAGACAAGACTTTTACATCACGCCTAGCAAAACTTTATGGAAGACTTAACGTATTTCTGAGGGAGGAATTGCGAAAGTCATTTTAACTCTAAAGATGATTAATAAGATGGCTATATGTTTCGATCACATGATTTTATGAGGGTATTTTAAATCTGTATAATAATTAAAGTTGATTAAATAGTGAGTTTAACATCAAATAATAAAATCGAAATCAAGTTTTTCATTTCTCTATAAATGATTATGCAATTCAAGTTTTCCTCGGGAACTGTTAAAAATATAAAAATGTTATTAATAATACGTAGTACCGCACTCCAGAATTGAAGAAATGAGAAAAGCACCTAATTGCATGGAAATTAAAAAAAAAACGTATTTATAACTTTTTCAGATTTGTACGTAAAATTTTCAATAACAAAATGTCAAAATATTTTTTGAACAAAATTATTGTAAATAGTGATGTATATGGGTACATATAACATCAGAAATAGGAATAGAATAAGATTACCATATAAGAAAAAATTATATACCTACACAGAATTGTTTAATGTACGGAGGTTTAAAAACATATGATGAGATGCCAGATAACATGAAAAATATAAATAAGATTAATGAACTTAAAAACAAGTGCCATCATTATTGTAAAAATGGTATAGAATTGTAGAGCATAAGATATATTATTTACTATATTATAGGTTGTACTATAGATTAAATTAGATGTAAATGTAAATATATAGGTTATTATGGATTATATTAGTAATAGATTTTAGAATGTCAAGTGTAAAATACTAGTTAATATACAGGGTCTAATATTAACTAACTTATGTAATAAATTTTTTAAAAAGAAACATTGTAATAAATACATTGGCTCGGAATCTCACATAACATATTTTGCAATAAAATTTCCGAAGCAATGCCTTTTTTTATTTATTTCTGTAAGGCTTGACGGGTTGACTTGAGCCACAGAAATTACTCACACATGCGCGCCGGGAAATTACGCACACATACGCGGCAGTCTCGGAGGCAGCATCCAGCGGGAAAATCAGTGATCAGTAAATTTATGTGCCTTTCCCCCATACAAAAGTCAAAGGCTATTTCAGTGAAATTCGTTTGATACAAAAATACATTTCATTCCTCTTACCGCCCTTAAACGAGGTATTGAAAAGAAATATGGGAAAATAATGAAAAACTTGTATTTTTGCTTTCACCAAATTGACTGAGCGCACTTGTGAAGAAAGTATTATTTGGGCGAAAATTATACGTGTACTAGCCGTTCGCACCGTCGTTGCACGGGCTTAAATAAATTTGTGGGGGAATCAAAGGTTCCATTATTTTGCAAAGCGTCTAATTAAAACAACGTTTCCAATTAATCAAGGTTGGGTTGGATAAAATGTCAAGGAAAGAAATGTAATTTGTGCGCATTCTAATGCAACGTTGTGTCAAAAAGAACTTTAGGAGACTTTGATTTTGGACAATCGAGCATTGACATTTTTATTTATATAAATAAATAGTAGGTATATAAAAATAAATTAGGTACCTATACAAAAACATCATTGTATTCAAATGCAACGTTGTGAATTTCAATGCAATCGGTGAAGAACTTTCAGGGATTATCGATTTTGTACAAACTAACATTAACATTTTTATTTATATAGATTATTGTTTTCAGGTAAATCTTTATAACTAGTCTGGCTGCCATAATGGGCAAATTAATACGGAAGAGGCAGACTGATCTAAGAGTAATTTTCCGTTTAAATCATATATTTTTGCATTTATCTATGCTATAAATGAACCACTATTATAAACCAAATTGATACAATCAACCTTAAGATAAAATTGAAGTAAAACAATAAAAAATAAAATAATTGATAAAAGAAATACAGAAAAGCGACTAGCTGGTCATCTTAGACCAAGCCAGCAAATGGCTGTTTGATGACAGGTTGATCAACTAGAATAATTGGCGAAAGACAGGAGGAAAATGAAGGTTTCTCTTCTAGGATAAAGGTGTGGCATATGATGACGGATGCGGCAATGTATGCGGGATGGCTACTAATCGGTGTGACAGACAAACGGTCGCGGAATATCCAAATAAAGTATAACATTGATGTAATCATAATTAAAATACTGGAAATTAATAAAGCACTAAATGCCAAAAATATATTTTTAAAGATGTATTGGATCTGCGGAACGTATGTCGCGACGCGCGACAGGGACAGAGCATGACAGAAAGGATATAAGGGCGAGCAGCGTGAGTGAAAAGGCTTTTTTGCATTATATCGAGACCGATCGCTATTGTTCATTGTTATCACCGTATCTCTGTAAACGTACCACCAATAAATTACGAGTCTACAACAAAATCTTTTATTGGATGAAACCCAGCACAAAAAAGAACAAGACGAGAATATCACAGTAAGTACAGAGATTAATAATACATGCCTTCGCCAATACATTAAATACTGCACTGAAATCCTATCTGTGTTAATTTAGTTTTATAGGAATGCATATCATTAATAGTATATGTATTAAGTGCCGTGTCATTTTTTTTTATAAAAAGGGCACTAAACAATAGTTTTTAGTATTAAAATGATTAACCTACACGAGGTTCCGGCGTATTTCGAAAATATTAATGAAAATTTGTGTAAAATAGCACATAAATAGTGATAAAGACTTTATTCGCTTTTTACATGTATCTTGAAATGAACATTCTGGTACTATTCATTACCAGTATTTATATAATAAATCTGTAAAGATCACGCCGGAATTTATCTTAAAAATTCATGTCGTACTCTACTGAGAAAAGGATTCCAATAATAAACATGGACACACGGTGTCCGCACGCATGCCATCAATCAATCAAAAAACAAATATAATACATAATCAATATATATATATATAGATATTCTATATATTATCAATTATCTTAAAAATAAGCACACCCGTGTTTCCCTACCCACAACCACCCACCGGCGGTTATGGTGGTGGATAGCCCATGGTGTCACATCAAAAAATATGCGAGTTTGGTGGGGGAGGCTGTGCGTGGGTGGGAGTGGCTTCCCATAACAAAAAAATGTGCTTTCCAGCACATTTTTTTGTTATGGGAAGGCCGCAAATGCTTCAGATTGTTTCAAAATAGGCGCGCCGACTATGTCGGTGAGTCTAGAAGGTTTCGGAAAAATCTGCTCTAGAAAGTTCCGGAAGGAGAAGGTTCTAGAAAATTCCCGAAAATTCTATAAGGTTCTAAACAGAGTGACGGAATGTGTCGGTGTGTCTAGAAGGTTCCCGTACATTCGACAAATTTCTTGAAAGTTCTGGAAGGAGAATGTTCTAGAAGGTTCGCGAAAGTTCTATGACGATCCAAACAGTGTACTAAAAGTCTACGCATGCAAAGCCGCGCGGGCACAGCTAGTAATATAATAAACATGGACACACGGTGTCCGCACGCATGCCATTAATTTATTTATAAAAAATTATTAAACATTTGACGAAAGCTGCATGCAGCCACAGCTGTTTTTTTTACCTTCATTTGATGTTAAGGGACTATCTATTGGGCAGCGTCCATTGTGTCTCCCCTTGAAGTACTAACCGGGACATTAATCATAAACATTGAAGAGGGCCTTGAGGGAAAAAATGGCGCCTTAGATAATTTCCAAACTCCGGTAAAAAGGACATGTAAGGGATGAGTAATGACTGCTGCCTGTTAAGGTTATTTAAGGAATTTGGAGGACACAATCCCCCGGGAGCAAGTCGTTTAAAAAATGAATTATTATGTTAATATTTTCCGTTTCCTTCGCCTCAAGAAATAATCTAAATCGTTGGCTCTCAATCTATTCATTTTGTCGTATTTTATATTTAAATTTATTAATTTTAAACATATTTACAAGAACAAAACTGTATTTTCAATACCAATACAAATAAAAAAATTTACACAAGTGATGTGATGTAAGTAAAAGTTAATGAATTGAATTTAATAAGTGTAATAGGTCTGAGGGACGTATGTCGACAGACAGAGCATGAAAGAGAGAGCAAATGCTTTATAAGGTCGCACGCATGTCGTCTCCAGGCTTTTTATACTATTATATCGAGACAGACCGCTGCTGTTCATTGTAACCTCTGTATAACGTATTGTTGCCACCAATAAATTACGAGTTAACTACACAATCTTTTATTGGAAGAATCCCGCAAGAAGGAGAAGAAATATAGAACATCACTATAATTATATAAATTTCAACAAAATTATTTGAATTTCAGATCTACGTTAGCTAATTATCAGTTACTAGCCGTACACCCGTGGAAGTTCAAGAAATATGAAATGTTTCACGTCTTTGCTTAGCCCTAGTATATATTGTATATTTTTGTAGTTCCACGGAGGGGCGGTGGTAGCAATGTCGCTAGGGTGCCGCGGTGGCACTCGTACGTCCGAGGGTCGCGCCCTACTTCCAGCTAATTTCGTATTTTTAGCTGTGAATTTGAACGAAATGACGAACGTTATGGAATGTTACGTAATGTTAAGATACAAAATGAAATTATTATGTTTGATACTTTGATTAGTCACAAAAACAGCAAAAACAGCAAATCTAAAATTACTAACACGCATTACAATTTGAATGAACTCACTGTTTCTGATAATCCAGAGAATTACATATAAGGTCGATATATTCACGGAAATCCACAAGGCTCCTTTGACTTAGTGGTCAGACCACCGGCCCCGGAAAGGAGGTGACCCGGGTTCGAATCCCGGTAGTAGCCAAAATATTTTTTCGTGGATTAGATTTTTCTGTATGTTTTTCTAATTGATTAATTAATTTTGTTTTAAAAACTTCACAGAACTTTGTTCTGAAAAATTACATCTTCACAAATATGAATGTATTCTTGAATTCTAGTTTCCTCAAGTTTTTCACAAAACATCTGTGGGGTACCGTGTCTTGTGTCCCACTTTTGTATCATGTATTGAAGAATGAAAAACAGCTGATATCAACAGAAAACCGCGGTCAGTTTTGTATTGTTTATTAATTCGAATTACAGTATGTTGACCTCGGTAGATAACGGTCCAGCTGGTGGGGTCAGGTTCACGATTGGGGTCGTCAACCTGTTCCTGGTAGCGTGTGGAGCGGATGCAGGAATTGGTCAAGGCGAAGATCGTCCTGAGAGCTGGAGATGGTTGGTGCTGACGACTGATGTAGATGACGTATCGCAGTGAGGTCTGTATTAACCCTCCCCTCCCTTATTTTTCTGAACCGTGGACTGTACAGGATTATTTGAAAAACATTAATAACCACGCAGGAATATATTCCTGTCTCGATTACGAGTCGAAAATGTTCAAGCTATCATGACTTAATTTCAATAGTTATGGAGATATGCGACATCAAAATTTGCATTTTTTTTCAATATTTCTTACTTATTTTTTGTAAAACATTGGACTATCATTACAGTAACTTATGTCGATTACGAAAAATTCATTCGTTTCAATACAAGTTAAATACAATGGTAAAATCCTTGAAAAAATTCCAATTGGAATGTTTTCCAATTGGTGTTAGGTCACGATAGCTTGAATATTTTCGACTCATAATCAAAGTAGAAATATAGTCCTGTGAGGTTATTAATGTTTTACTAATAACCCTGTATATTTATTTACCATTCCATGGGAAGAAATAGCCCAGAAAATTATACATAAAAATTATTTCAAACGCTCGTAAAAGTAATTTATATTTGTCTTGATTGAGAATCACTGATCTAGATAAATAAGACTTCGTTTGAGGTTCTTAAGCTTTATTCCGATGTCTCGAAAAAGATTAATTAGATTTTTCCGTGTTTTTATTTCGTGGTTCACCTGGAAAGTCTTAAATTTCAAAAAAATATCTACTGAAAAGATTTATACTAACGAGAAATTTTAAAATTCGATAAGAAGTTTAATGATTCATCAAATTTGTATTGTATTTTCTGGAAAAATGATAATACGTTTAAAAATGATACTAATATTCTTGTACAAGCAAATCATTCCAAAGAGGCAAAAGTTTATTTTTCGTATGAGATAATTCAACTCTGTCAGAAAGATAAGACCACATGAGTGTCAAGCTGCCCCCATAGTCAGCTTCACAATAGTACTCATGTGAAATATAACTTGGTTGAGTATGAAAACAGGAAGGTAGATCAGAGGTTTTGTGTTGCGTGGTCATCAATTTATAGAATGTTGATGAAGATGTTTGCATCTATAGGTCGACCACAATCAAAAGACCATTCTCTAGTTTTGTCCGGTAAGAAGAAAGCGGGGGAAAGTTGCCTGGAAAACCCGTATTATAAGCCTCAATATGATATTCCAAATAAATGTATATTTTTTAGTTTAAAAAAGGTTACTTACTTAGTAGGAAAACTTCTTTTGTGTTCATTTTTTGCATCGTAACAACACACATATTTTTAGCGCACATTCTTATGAATGCGGTCTGGCTATAACATCTCTTTCAGTCATTCAGTGTTCTGAGAAATGTCGCAATGTATGTGAGAGGTTTGTACATAGATAATAGAGAATAAATAGTGGCACATTTTTTTGTGTTTATTAAAATGAGTTTGCAAGGGTTTTGATTGAATAGCTTCTTTAGTAAGGCGTGCGCTTTCGCCGGCGCTGTGGCCGAGGAGAAAATGGCCATAGAATTCGAGAGGCCCAATCTGTGGCTGCCCGAGCACGCTCATATGATACTCATTTCAGGGAGGTTTAATGTATCACCATACTTGTAATGACAGCATTGGTGATTTAACAGAAAGGCATTCTTAAATGTTTCACTGAATACTGAATTTAAAAAATATGTGATATGAAAGATATGTGATGAAAAAATAATTAACCTTACTCGTAACCACGGTGACTACTTATTTTATTCAGTATTTACAAATAAATAAAAATTCTCTTAAGTATATTTCCAGGACGCAAAAGTATTCATTAAAAAAATAGAAATATAAATTATATTCAAAAACATATTCTTATTGTGAAATTGCAATTTTTTCAGAACAAAGTTCTGCGAAATTTAATACCAAATTACCTAATTAATCAATTAGAAAGACATACAAAAAATCAAATCCACGAAAAACTATTTGGCTGCTACCGGGATTCGAACCACGGATCTCCTCCTATCCGGGCAGGCGGGTTATCCAATGTGTGTTGTACCAAATGTGTCAAAAAAAAAATTAACAGTTAATTTTAGCGTCCTCTAGCGGCAGTAATACAAAGTAATTTGTGCGTACCGTACCAGAAAAATTGGATTGCTCTAATGGATAATAAATGTTAATCAATTATAAATGAGACTTACAGATAAGGTCGATATAAGGTCTTCTTTCTTTTGAACTGACTTCGTATATGTAATTTTTTATCTTGTATCTTTCTTTAATTAACTTTTTTTTTTTTTGCCCAGACCTCGTATATATATATATGTATATATATATATATATATATATATATATATGCAGATGTATTGATCAGATATCTTTATGCTATACATATATCTTTTGCACTTCTTTTTATTCTTATCTCTTGTCCTTTTTACTAAGTAGATTTGTCCTTTCCTATCCATTCCTTATTCTCCTTTTACCTCTAATTCTTTGACTCCCATAGTTTATCCATAACTTAAAACTTTCACTTTTTTTGTTTTTTATTCTATAACTCAAGTTATTATTGCTTTATGTTAAAACACAACAGGTTAATTCTGTGGAAACTTGTAAGATGGTCTCTTTACTGTTCAATAATCATGTATAATCTCTTTATATGTACTGTTAGTTTCCCATAAATAAATAAATAAATAAATAAATATTCACGGAAATGTAAAAGGCCGCTATAGCGTAATTGGATAACGCGCCTGCCCCGGATAGGAGGAGATCTGTGGTTCGAATCCCGGTAGCGACCAAATATTTTTTCGTCGATTTGATTTTTCTGTACGTTTAGACTAATTAATTTGGTTTTAGATATCTAAATTACGACTACACAAAAAGAATAATGCTAAGCAACCATTTTCTTAGACCACAAAACCAACAAAAGATTTGAATAAACGAAGAAGAGCAAGAACCATCAAAATATTTAAAATGTCACAAATGAATGTAAAAAACATGAATTTATTCCCAATAAACTGTACCCTCTATGTATCTATCCCTCCATTTATTTTTCTCGTACATATAAGCACCTTTATTGGTGCTTTTATATTAGGGATGTCATATTTGAAAAACTGCTAATGAGCCAATAAATTTGTCTTAAAAAAATCGTTCAAAACGATTGTAAGACATTGAAACTTTTATCATTTAGGAAATGTAGATTTAATGGGCCTAATTGCGTTATTTAAGTCTGGAAAGTTTAATTAAGTCGCAAAACTGGAATCCTTATGTTAATTCAAAGTAATTTACGGAAAAAGATTTTTTTCTCGAAGAAATTTGATTAGATATTCTTATACTACAAAATGGTCAAAAATTACATTACCATTTGAAAAAAACATTTTGTAGTTGTATTAATTTTTAAAACGACGGTCAACTCAGTAGGCATCTTCTAGAGTACGCCAGAATAAATGCCATACGCGAGGCATACATTTTTTCTCGCCCCTGACCACGTCAACAGTAAATATGCGCGCATTCCACGATTTCGAGTTTTTGAATAGAGAAATTTACTTACTCGAATAATTTCAGTGTAAATCTATAAGTACTTTTTATTTAGACAAATATATTACCTGGAGGGCCTTTCTACGAAACCGAATACTCCGAAAAGCGACAAACCTGGTTATATTAATCCCACACCGAAGGGTACACGGATGTTAGAGGCGGGTCCCCTTCGCATGTGCATAAAACCCTTTACACTAAAGTTACTTAACTAATCAAAAATAAAATAGGTCTTATTTTATTTTAATTTCTTACATGGCTTTTTACATTTTTATTTATTTTTACATTATATATCTTTTAAGTGACTGACCATTTTCATGATCACAAAGGCGAACCCTTTCATAGACGCAACCCATTTTTGCATACCAAGGCCAAAATTCAGTCAATAATAAGATGATTTAAATAATTTAATAGCACCTTAAAAGTGTTATTTTGTAATATTTCGGAATTTTCGTGAAATTTTTGTGAAAATTCATTGTAATTAACTGTGAATAAAACACAACGTGGTTTACTTCACTCAATGACACTTTAATAAATTAATTTAAAGTTTTTAATACAACATTAAAAATATTTAATATTTTTATTTTTTATTTATACGGTAGATACATGTTTTTTTTATAATAAATTGATTATTTATATATTATAACATTTTTACATACATTATACTCCCCATATGAGCCAAAGCTCGAGCTTATGGGATATGTTTAAATATTATAAAGTTGGTGTCAAAAACGTCAAGTTGCTCGTATTCGTTCGCTAGTCTAAGAAGCCTTTGCTGTGGGAAATTAAAAACGTAGTTGGTAGCTGCGGTTTGCTTAGTTGGGTTAGACTATATTTTGGTCCTCTCATAATATGTCTGAGATACTCGCGCTTCTTTGTCTTGATAGTCTGCGTCTTTTTCCATACGCCTGAGGACTTCAACATTCGTCACTATCCACCCAGGAAGCTTTCAATATGCGTCTGTAGAGCCACATCTCAAAATCCTTGACTTTGTGAAAAGTTAAAGTAAATTCTTTAGCCTTCGTAAGTTCGAGAAGGGTAACCCCTTCTCAAACTTACTAATAACCTATACAGGGTTATTTGTAAAACATTAATAACTTCGCAGGACTCTATTCCTGCCTTGATTATGAGTCGATAATGTTCAAGCTATTATGACCTAATATAAATATTTATGGAGGTATGCGATATCAAAATTTGCATTTTTTTTAATATTTCTGACTTCTTTTTTGTAAAAAGTTGGGCTATCATTACAGTAAATCATAACGATTACGAAAAATTCATTAGTTTCAATACAAGTTAAATAAAATGATTAAAACCCTGAAAAAATTGGAATGTTTTCCAATTGGATTTTTATTTTTTTATTTGACTTGTATTAAAGGGAATTAATTTTTCATATTCGATATAAGTTACTGTAATGATAATCCAACGTTGTACAAAAAATAAGTCAGAAATATTGAAAAATAAATGCAAACTTTGATGTCGCATATCTCCTTAACTATTGATATTAGGTCATAATAATCATAATAATCATAAGGCAGGAATACAGTCCTGCAAGGTTATTAATGTTTTACAAATAACCCTGTATATATAGGTCAACAGCCGAAAGATTTTCTTTTTTTTTTTTTTATTAGAGACACTAACAGGATAATGGGTACATGACACTCAGATAATAAACATTGTAGTGAAGACTATGCCCATTATCCCAATTACAAGTGTCTTCGGCATGCTCTAGTAACATGTATTTTTGTAATTAATTATATTTCACATGTACATTTATGTATGTTATATATTTGTGTTTGAGTGTAGTGCGATTAGTATTTAATGATCAATAGGTTCATTTTGTACGACTCGTGTCTAAAGAATCGTAATATATATTTAACTCTTCATTACAATAATTTCTCTTTCAT
>JADDOH010012686.1:0-17906 GCA_016648135.1 Agrypnia vestita
TTGGTAATTTAAATGTGTTTCAAAATTACAACAGTTGATTCTCAAAATATGGGTTCATTATTTCAATCACTTTTTGTACTCTTCTCGATAGACTAAAAACCAGGCTCATATATTGAGTGCATTGGAGCATGACTTTTACATGAGCAAATATTTTGAAAAAAAAATCAAAATTAAATATTTATCTGACAGAATATTAAAATCTAAATAAGTGATACATATTTTGTTTAGATTTTTCAAAATATGTTTCCCTAAAAGTCATACGATGTACTCACCACATGCCCTGTTAAAAACATACATACAGTCCAAACAGTGAAGTTGTGAAGCTGATGAAAACAGATATATGGCACATATGTCGAAACATCAGAAATAAAGAAAACCCAAATATCTGGTGTGATCATTGGCTTTGAATTCTTCATCTTCGGTGGTCCCTCTTTGCGAGGATGACCTATTATGTTTATCAGTAGTTCTCGCATAGCTCAGGAGTTCTGTCCTCAAACTACATGTCATGCAGGTGCTGGGTAGGAGGATTAGAGATATGGTTCATCCACCTTTTATCATTTCTCCATCCATCATATCTATTTTTTCAGTTATCGCAGCAGCCCATTTACATGTTTCCCCTATGCGACATATTTTTAACACCACTATATTATACTAGAACATGACTTCATGGTGTTTGGGGTCTATGCCATCTTTGCTTACATTCATTGAATTACACCCCTGCTAAAAGCAACAATCGGTTTGAAAATCTGCCATGAGTTGTTTGAAGTATGTTCTCCTGCAGAAAATTCCATTACATAAAAAGTAGCATTGAATAGTAAAAATATATTTATTTAATAAAATGGAACACATCGCGTGCAGAGCAAGAATAAACTATATTTCCAGTTTATTTGTACAAAAAATATATTGAACGTACTTGTTATATTTGCATGCGAATATAGTATGACCACAAGAATGCGACTGAGATTTCGCCACGCCCAGCTACCCAAAGACAAATTGTCGAACTTGAGGTAAATATCAAACATTAATTGGAATAGGTCACTCCCTTTCTCCAAATGCATTTTTGAGCAGATTATTAGTGAATTCGGCGAATATGAATACGAATAGTCATATTCGCCGAATATCATCACGAATATTAAAAACAAACTATTTATAACTGAATGCAATGCAAATTACGGTTTAGCTGTGCACCGTGTATCCAAACACACCTATGCACTCTATTATCAGGGATTCCCCTAACATTGAATAAATGGATTTTTTGAGTTCTCAAGTTGTTAATTGTTACTTGCTTCACTGCATAACATGAGTTCTTTCATCTAGTTTCGTTGGGTTATTAATAGGGTTAGGTGCTCATTTCATGTAGTTTTTGTTTTGTAATACGTACTGTTCGTTCCATTTTATTTCCGGTGTGTAAAAGTGTTAACTCTTATAAAATAATTTCAAATTAAATCTAAAAACATGGCAAAAAACTGGCCAAGAAGTATTTTTCATTAAAGCCGTCTACTGTCGCCTCAGAAAGATCGTTTTCGACCGCTGGGAATGTAGAAACGGATAAAAGAAATCGCCTTACGCCTGAGAAGTTACTGTGCTTTTTGAACAAATATTTGCTGGTGGTAAATTTTAATTATTAAATCTCTTGAACAATGGTGTGTTATTTATTACCTTGTTGAATTATTCGTATTCGCCGAATAATAGGTTTGATATTCGTATTCGTATTCGCCGAATAGTAGGTTTGATATTTATACTCGTGAAAGTAGTATTCGTTGCATCACTACAGATTATCTTAACGGCTTTTTTATATACTATACTTATGGTAGTGAGGTTAGGTTAGAAACCTTGTTTAATTATTTTTCATCTGTAAAATAATTATACTACTTTTTATATCATCATTTGTACATCCTACTACATGTGATGCAATATATGTGGATGCGCTTCGTACAATGTCTTGTGATCTCCGTTATTAGGTTGACGGGTTTTAACATTTGGATGTTTTATGTATCAGTATCAATAACGAGTGCCACTCCATATTTCCCCGTTGTGTATTTTTTTTCATATATTCATTAATATTTTAATGTCGCAACAACATTCTGTATAAAATAGATAATCAATTTAATCATTTTCCCGCATCAACCATTAAATGTTGAGCCGAAGATCTTAAGAAAGCTCAAGAGTCATCACGCACGCCTGATCAAGGAGGCACTCGAGATATATAAACACCCGGTGAATATTAATAGGGATCATCGTTTTAAATTAAAAACCTTGTGGTATCTGGCGCTGCAGGATCAATTGAATTGATGACTCCGCACAGATAATTATCCGGCAGTAGATGGAACAGTGACATAACGCCACAAACACTTCAATTCAATTTTTCAATTCAATTTTTATTTATTACATAATATTTACATTACAAACTTTATGTTTAATGCATACATATTACGAATTTATACACATATATATATTATATATATATATCTAGATATAATATATATATATATATACATATATATCATATATATATATATATAATATATATATAGATATATAGATATATACATACACATATACATATACATACATATATACACACACATATACATATTGTATATTAAAATAACAATTTATTATTAACCAATTACAAGTGACCTGTACAATCTGGTCAGAGGTGCAGAATCCTGCTTCGGAAAACCCCCTTAGACACATGGAATATATCAATATCCAAAGCGATTTTGTTCAGCATAGCTGTAGCTTTTCCAACAGGCATAACCATCGGCAGGTTGGTCCTGTATATTGGAATGTGAAACAATCTATGCTGACGATGTCTAAGGTATCAGGAACATACAAACCAATGCTCTGCATAATTTCAGTATTGTCGATCATACCGCGCAACAATCGCAACAATCACTTGACAACACCTGTCTCTGACACAATACATTAACACAACCCTCCGACTTGTTTGGGTTGGATTCATATGCAAAGGTAAAAGTGGCATGCAGGGAGTTTATTATGAACAATAGTGAACTGTCTGCATCCTAACTATTTTTATATAATTTTATAAATTCTTATGTAAGCCAGCACTGTTATTAAATGGAAAGGTATATTCATTAGTACTAGAAGAAACCTGCTGATAACTAACTCATAGTTAGCAGGATCTTTGTTAATTGTGAAATATTTAATAAATAATAAATAAATAAATAAAAAATTTAAAAATAAAATTAAAAAAACACATGTATACACCCTGCTTTCAACATGGTATTGCAAGCCAATACTTAACCTTAATATCAACACATACTCATCACGTCAGCCCTGCAATGGAATTCGAAATGTCGGCCAGAGAGATCAGATATATATAGATATATTTTTGGAGACAGATGACTAGACACCACCTTGTCAAAAAAAAAATGGTGGGCAAACGAACGACTGACAGCGAAAAAGTTCACTCGACTGAGGCCCGGTTGTTTCAAGTTCGATCAAAGTAAGGCCCGGTTGTTTCAAGTTCGATCAAAGTAAGCGGTCGATAAAAGCATAGATTTTTACGAAAACGGATCGTCTGATTGGTGGAGAACGTAAAATTTCAGTTTAAACTCTACGCTTACTTTGATCGAATTTGAAACAACCGGGCCTAAGCGGTCGATCAGAGCATAGATTTTTACGAAAACGGATCGTCTGATTGGTGGAGAACGTAAAAATCTATGCTTTAAAAGAACGCTTACTTTGATCCAACTTGAAACAACCGGGCCTTTATCGCTCTAACGAGCCATGAAGTGAATGTGGCAACGTCGCATTTAACTGTCACTGGTAGGCCGATAATCTCCGTTCTTTGGTAGGCCGGCCGAATTATATTCGTTGTCGAATAGTCTATCTTATGGGGCGAACCCGTAAACTGATAATGCATGTAAATGCTTCAATTAAACTGTTTCTAATTATAATTGATATAAATTAACTTTGTTTAAACCACTTATTTATTGAAAAAAATCAACATGTTTCGAAGCCAATGGCTTCTTGCTCAGGAAAACAAAAATAATATTTAAAAATCAATTATAATTATGTTACCACAAAATAAATTTGCTACATTTGAAGAAGATGTTTCTAATTACTTTAATATGATGCATGAAGGTTTACCAAAGGATAAAAAAACACGTTTTTAATATAGTACAAGAGATTTTATTTAAAAATATATAGGTTAGGAAACATTAAAAGCTAAAGTTTCTTAAAGGCTTCATTCGACCATCTTATAAAATATATTTCACAAAACTTCATAACTTTACAACGAACTAATAGAAAAGCAGATTTATTAAAAAAATATATAGGTTAGGAAACATTAAAAGTTTAAAAGGCTTCGTATGAGTATCTTACAAAATATATTTCACAAAACTTCATAATTACAACAAACTTATAGAAAAGATATAAAATAAGAAATAGAAAAAAAATACATGTATCAAATTATGAATATAAGTGGGAAAAGACAATATTGTGAAAAAAATATATATCAACTGTGTACTTAATTTTAAAATTGATTGAAGTAACAGAAAAATAAAATATTTATTTTAACAATATAACAAATAACAGTATACATACTAATTTATATTTTAAATTAAATAAGAGATAAAAAGGAATAGAAAATAACACTTTATGTACCAAATTGTAAGCATAGTAAAATTATCTTATTAAGTTATCAAACTAAACCAAGGTGTTCAGTTTACGTCGTTTATAATTTATCGTCATATCTGTATCATTCTTATGTTTAGTATAATTATTATGAATAATATTTGCCAAAATATTTGCAGCAATACTAAAATATTATTTTAACTCTTTACCACATGTATTACATATTGATGAAAAATCTGTATAAAAAGTATCAGATTGTAAACTATACAAAGTTAAGTCATGTCCTTATGTTGAACAATTTTCAGAAATGATATTTCTAAATCTACATCGTTAATGATATATTCAAAAATTGCATACATGTGAAAATATATAAACATAATTTTGTCTGTTGGAATACATAAGCTTCTTTACTGTCATCAATGTAAACATTTCTGCAATCTTGGCAGGAAAATCGATTTTGTAAACTGTGAGACACATAACCGCAGACATATATATGGGCAGAAACATCAACATCACATACTAAATATCACATCTCTAAATAATTACTGCAGTCTATTTTAATTCTATCCTTTTTAATTTAAGATCACCTGATAAAATCTAGCTTAAATCCTCATGTCGTAATAAATTTCCATTCACATAAACCCGAACAGAAAGATCTTCATCGACGGAGATACTGTTCACTACTTTCACATCACAATCAGCACTATCAATATCAATGTTAAATATATAGAAATACACCTTATTGTAAAATTTTACTTTATATGACCATTTATTAACACTTATCTTGTCGGGGAAGTTTTCACCAAAGTCATTGAATATTTGAATGTTATCACTTTCTAGAAATTTGGACACTTGTTTCTCATGACACTGTTCAGCCGCTGTTCTTCTTTTTCCAGGGTCGGTTCTTGGAAGAGGAGGTTTTGTCGACATGTAAGGGAGCTTTTTGAAAATGTGTGGTATCGCTCCCTCAATCTTCAACCTCCAACCTTGGGTACCTCAATTGAATTTTCAATTCTTGTCCATCACTAACAATTTCCTCAGTTTCAGTTTCACTAGTATAAAAATGGTTACTGCATACGACTGACTGCTTTATTGGTACCCAGTCTTGACGAGGAATTGCACGCAACCATGCTTCATAAAGTTTTGCATCTTTGGGAAATGAAAACATACTTTTTGCTCCTTCAAATTTATAACACTGGCATAATAAGATTTACATGCTGGCACACAACATTTCCTTGGCATCTGAAACAATCAATAAAAGCTTCATTACATAAAATTATGGGATTAATTTATAGGTTATATTTTCAAATTTAGGTTTGCCAGACATACAGATATATAAGTAGGTAAAACAAGAATCTTTGAACTTTGAGAAACACAAATATCTTCGATATTATGTAATGGAACAAAGAAAAAGAATAGAGATGAAAAATAAAGAAGTCGGGAATAAACTTAGATGTACTCACTCACCTTTGGTTGATGTTATACAAAGCCGTAGACAAGACGAAATTGAAGTAATTTATAATAAGTTTATTTCAGCATGGACTGTTACCGATTCTAAGCCAAATATTGTGAAACTACTTTTATAATAATTACTGTTTTCATCAGTTATTTACCGTAAAAATTGCACGACACGACGCGAGACAAACAAAATAAGCGGCAAGTGACAGCGCCAATCGGCCTACCATGCGACGTTGCCAAAATTCTGCTTCATGGCTATCTACAGAGAATAAAGGTGGCTATGCTAACTTGTATAAGGTAGGGATGGGCGTTGAATGGACGGACTAGTTTAAATCAACCGTTGACGATTCATCGACGCTTCAACGGTTTACGTTTATCGCATGGAATAGTTGAATTCGTAGACGTAGACGACTAAACGAAGAATCCTTCGTTCGTAATTCAACGTAGTCCAAAACGTCTCCGTTGATTTCTCTCTCATCTCTCGTTGTCGACTTGTAAACGGCTCGACGGGTAACTGCATTTATTTTTGAAAGGGCTGCAAAATTTCTAGGTTGTCTATGGGTTAACAAACTATGATATTTTTATTTTATACGATGAAACTATTATCGAAAAGGCCGGCTAGATATTTTTATAAGATCGATATGTTATTCGATCGATCTCGACTTCTTAAATCTACCTGAAAAGGGTTGGTAAAATTTAATTTTAGCGGTTTTCCTTTCCCCGAAACTATATTTCTTTGAACTTCTTTAAATTTTAAAAAGTAACATAATAAAAATAGCCAACGGTCGAGCAGCGTCGAGCCGTAGACACATCGTCCCGTGGAACGTCCGCATAACGAAGTTGACGCGTCAACTAGTTGACGAATTCAACTATAGTTGTTCAACTCGTCAATGGACGAAAATGGACGGTCTCGTTTCGTCGACGATAAATACGTCGACGACCCATCGCTAGTATAAGGAGTTATTCACACACTACAATTTCTCTCTCTCTCTCTCTCTCTTTCGTGAACGTAAGTACTAAAACGTTGACGCATGTTGCGATGCAAGAATCAAAATAGGTTTCGAGACTCGAGACGCGCTCGCGCGTGCGAAATCACACCGAGTCGTGTCATGTCTCCCGTTGCGCGGCTTGCCTCGAAGCCACACACTGTGCCATGGAGGCGTTTCAGGATCGCGAGTTTTGGGAAGATTTCCTAAATATGTATCGATCGTTTCCCTGTTTATGGAAAATGAAAAGTAAAGAACATTCCGATAAATGTCAGCGGAAAGAAGCCTATTCCCAACTCGTGACCCAGTGCAGAGAGAGATTTCCGAATGCTAACAAGGATTTCGTTACCAAGAAGATACATAGTTTCATATGCAGTTTCAGAAGGGAACAGAAGAAGGTGGCTGAATCAGAGAAAGGTGGAGATTCCCACGTGCCCAATTTGTGGTACTACAGAATCCTCAGTTTCATAGCCGACGCTGATGATACCAGTTCGAGTACGCACTCTGGTAAACGCAAGAAACGGAAATTAACCGTCGATCCTCTGAAGGACGACGGGAAGACGGAAGAAATTAGCGACGACGTGAGTACCGACTAAAGTGTTGTTGAATTACAAACGTCATTTTAATTTTCGGCGAGCGAAGTGCTTGCCAAGCGGTTGTCAGTCATATAGGTGTACACAATTTAATGATTTTTATTAATGATCGTCATTATGAACTGCGTTACATAGGAAGGTACTGATCAAATCACTGTTGCTGCGTTACATAGGAAGGTACTGATAAAATCACTGTTGCAGATACGCCATCTTTCGCCTTAAGAAAATCCGCCACTGATACCGCAACTGATACAGATGCCTCGCCTATGAAAAATCATAAATACATAGGTACTTCGGACTAATTATAAAATTAGATTTGTATTATTTATCAACATGCGTAAAATGATGTTGATAAGTAATAAGAGAAGAGAGGGTTATATGATAAGAGTACTAAACAGAACTATAAAACTTGAGAGCTTAAAACAGGTAGGTACCTACCTACTAAAAACATACAATTAAATAATAATATTGAGTGTGTTTAGTTATAGTCATAAATGCTAATTTTTACTTCCTTTCTTTTAACTCGTGGCGTCTGCTTGCTTGGTTGCTTGACGAAAAAACTTTGGATCGATTTTTAACCCTTTCCCCGTGATCCAATCGAGCTGAAACTTTGCAAGCAGACTCGTGGCGACGATTAAGAAGATCTTTCAAATGTTCGTTAAAAAAAATTAATTAATTTTTGGATTTTTCAAATTTTTAATGGTTTTTTCATACAACTTACTAAGTTGTATGAAAATATTTCAACGCGTCTGGCAGACACGGAACCCTGTTATAGTACAATTTTGGATTTTTGGAAATTTTTTATTACTCCCTTTCGTAGCTTCGCTCGACCGAAGCCCAACGCGTAGGTTAAGCGCCAAACCAGTTTCCACTAGTAAATGAGAAAGGGAGTATAATAATAACTTGGTTTTTATGGGTTACTTTTTCAGTTTTACCGGTTCCTTCTATGAAAATTGTAATAAATGTAAGCATTTATTATTTCATTATTGATATTTTTTGCTCAAATCTTTTTACTGTGTACCTATTACATTCTCGATGTTTTACGTACAATGCAAAAAAATAATGTTTTTCTTCCTTTGGCGAATTTACAGTAAAATTTTTACCGTAATGCAGCATGTAACGGAAATGCGACGCCATGAAGTTGTTAAAGTGAATAGGCTAACCGGGAGGTAAGGGTTATGTAATTTCACATTCGTGAAGTTGGATGTTTATATACCTACGTAGCGTGTTGTATATTTTCCTTTACAGTGTTTTAAAATTTTTCAAATCAATTCTTCTCTAATGAAGTGTATTTTTGCACTGTCACGATTTATTTATCTCGGATAAAGTGTATTTTTAAATATTTGCATTTCAATTCTTTTCATAAAACTCAATAAAACAATCGACAATGATCAGCGTAGATTTTTACAACACAATGCTTTGAGTGTCATATATATTTGATTGTCTTTATTTCAATGAAAATGTTTTAGTCGCAATTTACATTTCAAATCAAAATCACATATCAAAATATGGACAATATTCTTCATTTACTACGTTGCGCATTACTTCCGTACACAACAATTGAAGGAGCGTTTCTAGGTAGAGGAGAAGACGAATTACCGATGATTCTCAGTGGAAACTTTAATCTCAATTTTACCTAGAAATTAGAAAATAGAAAATTCTAGCCCTATAATAAAAAATTTCAAGATCTTAAATTAACGATTCAAAATAATTCAACGTAACAACAGACATGGTACTACCATTGATGCTATATTTACACGATATTTGGAAGAGATCGATTCGAAGACATCTCTTATTTTAGCTATCACAAACCAATAGTTACATTTGTACCACTCCGAGAATAAATATCAATCATTCAACTACATTAAAGTGTTATCAATTATTTTTATCATCTCCCTATTATTGTATTAATACCATAGACGTACTATAAATATAAATATAGACTAGTCACTAAAAAACAAATCTGAGACAATCTAGTTTCTGCCGTCTTCTATTGCGTACTAAATGTATCAGTCAGAAAGAGATAGAAATTATTTTCATAACCGCATATAAGAAAGGACAATAAAACATAATTTTTAATAATGAATGCATACGAAGTTAGTAGTGAATTGCGGTATTTATTCTATGGTCTTTTCACTTTCTTTCTTAGCATACGTGTAAAAGAGATACAAATATAAACAGGGTTCTGTATTGTATTAATATTTTATATATATCGCGCGGACATTTATACATTTTGAACACCCCTAGACCAACTCCCGCAATGTGCGTCTATGTTCACAGTAATTCATGTTGTCGTTCTGTGTAGCAGATATTTTGGTTTGTAACTAGTCTATAATTTATAGTACGTCTATGATTAATACATTTTTAACAAATATAAACATCAGTTGTCACAATCACGCCAAAGAAGTACCTATATAAAAAACACGTTATTTTATTTATATTTTATATTAACTTTTCACCTTTGAGTTAAAAGCAGGCTATATGAATTAGTACATCTCCAAGAAGCTTTATTTACACTGTAATAGATTGAAATCTTGAATAATTCTTATTTGTTGCAGGAAACACTTCACAATCAATATGTAGAGTACTCGTTGGCAGACTTTTCCCAAGAAAGCACCAGCTCCGTTGAAGACATCAAACCCGCGAAGACAAGTAGAATTGAAAACAAAATCATCAAATATCCAATTAGAAATTCAAAAAAGATTTGCCCACCTCCAGAAAGCAAAAGTGACGATGAGTTTGACGTGGCTGGTAAAAAAATAGCTTTTGATTTAAGAATGATGGACAGTCATCGACGGGTGTTTGCGGAAAAGATTTTTAGCAACGTCATTTATTTTGCGAAACTTGGAAAATTAAGTGAATCATCCACGTTTCAAGTTGGAAAACCTGCAGTTTGAAGATACATACATCCTTTCAGATGTAAAAAGCGTTTTTGAGACTGAATATATTTTTATAATCTGTCGTCAGCATTGGCTTTAGATTAAAAATTAATACTGAAAACAATGTCAAGAGTACTACTCTGAGAAAATATTTAAGTATTTAAAAATTGTAATATAAAAACTATTGTAAGTACAAATTAAATATGTACATGATATATTATTATTAAGTATAGTAAAAGTTAATTTATTTACGAATAAAAAAAAATGGAACATTTATTTATTTATTGCAGTGTCGGCTATTTACCTGTATATAAACGTATGTATTTATTTTAACAATTAAAAAAAAATTGAGTATGTTCTTCAATACGCTGTATCATGGGAATGACAAATTTTCCATAGATGGTGTTAGCATAGTGGTTATAAAAATTCAAAACAAGGTGGATAAAAACCATTACATCTTCTAAAAAATTGGTGTTGTGTGCTTGATATGGTGTGGAAGTGAATGTTAGTGATGGTATTTTAACCAGCTCCGCAATAACTCATATTTGAGAGCCCGTATCTGATTTTTCGCAATTCGACAAGTAGACAACGGTTATATCTCGGTCACCAATCATCAAATACAAATCTCAAATAACAAAGTTATTACTATTATTACTATAATAATATAAATAAACAATCAAATAACATGAGAAATTGGTTAAAATAACGGTTTGACCGTCAGTAGTGAACGTTACATTGTGTTAAGTGATCAATGAAGCCGGCCATTTCATAGGTCGTAAGCCCTATAAACGCTCAAAAAGATTTCCATACCTACTTTTCCATATAAGTAGATTCGTCTTTGTGAGACATATATAATTTTTCTTAATTAAAAAAAAATTAAAACTTAGAACTTTAGTAAAGAATACTGTTATGCTGGGTATCCTGAAAGTAGGTAGCGTGTTGTAACGCTACTGACGATGATAAAAAAATATTTAAATGTTTTTTTTTGTTTCCTTAATTTAAGTGACTACTATGCGGCAGTATCATTCGTGCAACTTGCAACCTCATGTTATGCACCACCTCAGCAATATCTGAGAAAATCCAGGGCACTGGATAATCTTCTTCTTCAGCTTTCATCTCTCACACTAGGCCTCCTCCATAAAATCCCTCCTCTATCATATCGAAGACGCATACAAGATCTGTGTTATCTTTATAAAATCTTGAATAACTTGGTTGACTCGCCCTATTTATTAGAGCAAATAGGTTTAAGTTGTCCTACATACTCAACGCGTTCAAATAATTTATTTTACGCAAACTTTGGTAGGACTAACTACTTAAAAAACTGCTTTGTAATTCGTTGCACCTCAAAATACAATACGTTAAATTCTACAAATAATCTAGACATTTTTACTGACAATTTGCGTTTATTTAAAATGAAACTCCGTAATCTCATTTATGACTATTGATTTGAAACTTCTTTAATTGAATCCCATTCCCTCCCTCTCCCCACCCCTCCCATTTATGCATTATCATAATTTAAATCTTTGAAATATTTATTATTTATCACATATTCTTTATTAGTTTTTTATTTTTTATTACCAGCTTCGAGGAAACCTTACTGGTCATATTCACAAATATTTTTTTGACATTATATAAAAAAAAAAAAATTGTACTGTATGTTTCCCAAATTAAATAAAATAAAATTAAAATACCCTTCGCTGGTGTTAGCCTTATGTAGCCGTTTCTTCCCCCCACAGCGGCTATATCGTCAGCCTATCTCTTGTGAGGTCCTCCAACACCCCCTTTATTCTCCCAAGGTCTCCACTTCAGAACTATACAAGTCCATCTTGTGGCATCCTGCCTTGCAACATGTGATGCCCATTTCCATTTTAGCTTCGCTACATGATCCAGGATATCCACAACTCTAGTTCATCATCTCTTAGGCTTATACCAACACGGATCGTTAAGTATATTTTAGCTTTTCTACACTTTTCTTTATAAGGGTCATCGTGTCCGCTCTATATGTCATCGCAGGCAGTATGCGCAATTCGAAAGTTTTTTTAAGCTGATTGGGATCTCTTTGTTTTTGAAAATATATTGAAATTTGCCAAAAGCAGCCCAGCTCAAACCTATTCATCTTGGCAATTCCGCTTGGAAAATGAGCAATATATAATTTATTGGAACTAAATGGTCTATTTTAAATAATAAACTTGCAGTGGATGTAACAAGGATTATTTGTTTTAATTATGTATTGAAAATGCATAATCACAAAATTATTGCCCCAAATACTACAGGATATTTAAGTATTTACTAAACAAATTAAATATTTTACTTTTTACCGTTTTTGAAAATGTTATGTTATTACTAACTTTCTTACCTTGCCTGCACCTTCTTTGCTTGTTTAACAGACACCAGGCAAATGAACCATAAGTGTTTTAAACTAATGATAGAGCATTATTAAACACTGGTTAAGTATAATTCTTAAGCTTCATCACATTTGACATTAGGTCGTTCAAAGATCAAAAACAAATTGTTTTCGCAGTCAAGGACAACTTCATTTATATTATTATTTGGAAAGAACTGAAGGATCTAAAAAGTCATAATTATAAATATCAAATAACAACTTTAATGTACAAACAAAACATTGAAATACAAACTTAACATGTGCATAATATGCATTTACACTGTGTACATTTTATTAGTTAACACAAAATTGTTGATGCCGAGTCGAATGCGTAAGAAAGACCGAAATGCTTTCAATTACTGAAATTTTCAACCAAAAATGTTGTGCAATTCTATACAAGCAGAAATAAGCAACGAGTATACACATTGTACGCTAATTTTATTTATTATTTACAATTTAACTCCGCAATCTGCGGTGCACGCACATTCCATCTGATATTGCGTTTGCCAGAATCATTTTTAATCTTAAATACCACTCAAGTCAGCTCCAGAATAGTCGTACTTTCCGCATGACAACTCCTACACTCAGCGTTGGCATTGAATGACCTTTATCAAATTTTCCATCTCAATTTTTTTTAACTCGGTATTTTAAATCTAGTGATTATTACTTTTTATATTAAGACTTGTTAGCGAATGATTGTCCCGTGACTTATAATTGAAAAGGCACTAAACAATCAAGATGCAGATTTTAAAAAATCCTTCGTATTTTGAATTATGAAATATCTCATCAGCCATAGTTAGTTCAAGCTATCTCCTTGTGACAACAACAATATGAGAATCATTTAAAACCAATTCAGTTCATAGGGATTCGTATTTCACCCTTATTTATTCTGAGCATTTTGACAGTCTTGCTTCTTGTTATCCGAGGCACTATGTTTGCAATGTTGGGTAATATACAAGAACGAACGAGGGCCAGGGTTCAGAGTGAAGTACTAATCAGCTGAATACGATAACCGAGATCTCAAACTATCCACGATAATAAGAATGATAATCTGTCACAATTAATGTCAACAACCAACCAGCTCGGTTGATACGGCTATTTGGTCTAGAAGTAAGACACACTTCCTCGGGTACGAGTGGTCAGCGGTTAGAACCGTATACCATGAGACCACAAAGTTAGTTCTATTTTTCAAAGCTTAGAATAGTTTGAAAAGTATTAAGAACATTGAAGTGAAGTGAGTTTGTAGACAATTATTGCTAAGCATTTTTAGATTGAAATCTTCTGAAATGACGCAAATATTCACGCGCAAAGAACTGAAGAAAACACGCAACAAAAATAATAATCTCCATCGATTACATTCACGTTTAGGCTGCATGATTCACACTTTAAATCACAATTTCATTAAAATCATATACATACACAAGTGCATATGTGTACATCTTTTAGTAATTCAAGGGTTCTCTAAACCCTGTTGGTTTGTAGGATTATCCAGGCCAGCGATGACAAACCTTTTTCTAGTGGCTGTCTAAACGTGCGCTCAGTTCTTCTCAGAAAAATCATTTCACACAACCCAAATAATATTAAAAAGCTTTTTTTTTCCTTTCAAAATTATATCTGACATTGAAGGTAAGTATCACAGAACTCATTACTTTCAATACAAAACGCACTATTATGTTCATCAATGAAGCCATACTAATGAAATTATTTCCTCCTAATGCAATCATCCGGATTTTATGGAAAGGGCATATCAAAAATAATGATTTAAATTATAATGTAATCTGACCGGACATCGGCGCAATCGAAAAGTAAAATGACACCCTCTCTGCCTCGCAACTAGTCACTTAGTCATGCACCGCACTCGAATGTTTGCAAATTGTTCGTTAAATATTAAATTTACATACTGTATTCACACAGATAGAGCTCCACAACACCCTCCCACGGTTAAAATAATGAAAAGATATTGATGAGAGGGACTGCTCCTCTCGAAGTGTGATAAATAACTCAAATAGTGTGTGTAGAACAATTTTTAAATAAAATATTATACTTTAAATTAAAATGTCGCAACACGAAGTGAGCGCCAAATTAGTGCAATAGGCGAGAGATGTTAAAAGACATTGACATTTAATTTTTATTTTAAAATAATTTACTCAAGTTGAATTTGTGTCACCGTAGGGAATATACGTGTCATAGGCCTTCTCGAATCTACGCGATCAGAGGACATTCTTTTGAATTTTTTTCACGGGAATCTCCGAGATTTCAGTAAATCAAAATAACAGTGTACCCGCTCGCATTATTTTACATTAAATAAAATTATCGGAACAATTGTATATTTTGACTAATAATCCACGCATAAAACGCGTCCGGGTCTTGAAATTTACTAGAAGGTAAACGTTATTAAAGAACGCAAAATGAAAAAAAAATATTTTGTAACAATTTCTAATGCGTTAACTTAAACAGATCCCAAATTGGCACTTTTTTTCTTACATGCACTTTCACAGTTCTTATTTGCAGTTTCATCAGACATTCAAAGGCACAGTTTAATTTTTGTGTTTTTGTTGTAAAAAAACATGATGATTTGTTCATCACTAGCTAAATGCATAACGGAATGATGACGACCTGAATCTCAAACTATATTAAAGACAAGGACACCCGTAAGCTTTCTTGACTCTAATATCGTGGTTATTTAGCGGTCCATTAGATTCATCACTATCCCAACCATTGTGTTGTTCCGGATAGGCATCCTCCAACCAACTCGTACCAATAAAATCATCGGATCCACAAAGACCTAAATGAAATCACTTTCAATTAAACAATTCCGGCCTCAACTGCTGCAGAACGTCCAGCGGTGGATACGGTAAGTTGTGATCGAGTATTACTTCGTAGCCGTCACTTCCGCAAACTAAATACAGTTCAAACGCCTTATCCACGGTCTCCTCACTCCACGCAAATTCTTCTTTAGAATGACTTCCCATGTATTTAAGCTGGTCGGTGTTAAAAACACTTTTCAACGTTTCGTCTATTTTGGACATCTGTTTTTCCAAAGTTTTAACTTTTTCATTGGCCATTTTGAGCTTCCTACTTGAGGTCTTGATTTCTTCTTGATACCGTTGAATGTCTTTGGTCACGCGGTCGTTTTCTAACATTGTCTGTATTGGTATAATTGCCACAGCATTTTGCAGTTTTGGTTCAATTTTCGGTGCAATTGGCACAAAGCCATGGGGCGTATCTGCTTTCATCCCGGAGGATGATTCAGCAGAAATTGAATAATTTGGAACTGAAAATAAAATAAATGAAAACATATAAATAAGTATGTATGTATAATGTAACCTCACCTATTTGGGACCCACAGTATGGTACGTACAATAACAGGCTGAAGGCATCCAGAATAAAATGTTAAAGCAATTTGATCGCAAGTGTAACAATACTATCGCTAACATTCCTCCAACTTTACAAAAATGTTGAATGACTGCCGATGTACTATTTCTTTACAATATACAGGGTATCCCGTATCTCGACGTCAAGCCGAAATCGGGTGATAGGCCAGACCAAGTCATAATAGTTATCAGAAAAATATTTTAAAAAATAAAAAAAACAGTTAAAACTGGGCAAAGTATTGATTTTGAATACATACTTGGTTTGGTCAAAAAGTGACATTTTCTTGCAAGCTGGAGAAGTTGACTTTGAATTTTGGACAAAGGTTTACAGAAGCATTATTCAGGATTACATAATAATAAAAAAATGAAGAGAAATAAAAATTTGTAGCAACACGAGTGAAAAGACCGTCACAGGATGTTTTGATTCTTTTTAAATGCTTATCATTTTTAAAAGACATGACTTAGATTTTTTTAAATATTTTTCTGATAACTATTATGACTTGGCCTATCACCCGATTTCGGCTTGAAGTCGAGATACTGGACACCCTGTATATTGCACAATAATAATAGTTAATATGGTCTGCCCTGAATGTGCGAAAGTGGAACGGGATATTCGAGAATGCGATCAAAGTGTCAAAAACAGTGTGAAATATTCTAAAAACATTAAGTAATTACAAAATTTAGATCAGTGTTTCAATTTAATTTGTGTCCAGTGAAATTGCGAATTTATTCAAATAATTAATACATCGATAATTAATTTCCAGTGTCTTCCCTTTCCTTCCCTCCCACATGTGACAGTATTTTTTGATATGCCATTTTTATACATACAGATTATTAATTATCTTAAATTTGAAATATTTATTTGAAAATTGTGTGGTGCGTGTTATTGTTACAAGATTTTATAATTATTTGTTTGTAATCTAAAATGTTTGTGCGCATGTACTGTAATATACATCAATAAATATAAAATAAAACATAATGTGAGATCAAATTTCCCAACATATTATAGGAAGTTTGGGCGTGGACATTTGTTCACAAAAGACGTTTTTAGCAGGTTTTTTACTCGAGATTAACTTTCATAGTGCCTGCGTACCCACCGTGTCCAAAGATTCGCCAACTTGCGCTTCTCTTCACACTTGTAATATATCAATCGACAAATGTTGATCCATTGACATTTATATTTCGTTTGACATTGAGTGAATTTAAAATCATTCCAGCAGAATTTAAAACAATACATTTTTGCAGTTTAGTGTAAATCTCCTTGATTAACTTTTCAGAATAAATATTTCAAATGTTGTGTATTCAGGCTTGAGTTTTTGTCACTTTCTACCAATTTCAAACTGATCACAAAATCTCAATATACTAATATTTAACTCGACTAAGTTTCTGAGATATATTTCAGCTGTAAGGGCTTCGTTACAGTGCTTTTTTTAAAAAAAAGAAGCCAAAACTCACTTCTTGTGGAGCTTTTTATTTCATTTAAATTAAATTTAAAACAGCTTTTCTATGCCACGGAATACGTAAAAAATTAAACATCACTTATCTTCATTTTTTTTAAATATGATGATTCTAATGAAAATGTAGACAAGTCCACTTCTCTTCTTGCCACCACATGGGAGCGCCAATTTCAA
>JADDOH010012687.1:0-63429 GCA_016648135.1 Agrypnia vestita
CTGTGGGCGGAAGCTGGACATTTGTTACTTATTTTTAAAATTCGCTACCGGTTTCAACAAGTCCGTGTTATTCACGAGAGTTGTTATTAAGTATTTTAAACAATTATCATCAAATTAAGTCATCAAACATTTTTTTATTATTTATACTATACACCAAAGCATGGCTAAGAACTGACAAAAAGAATTTGAATTTAGGACAAACGCATTATGCATATCTAGGCTCAAAAATATACAATTTGATATCGGATAACTTGAAAAAATTGAGACTACATGCTTTAAAAAACAGTTAAATGGGTGGCTCATTGACAAAGGATGAGAACTATCTGAGAAAAGCCTAAAATAAATTCCTGTGTAATACTGTATTTCTTCTCACTATTTTTTCTTTATTTAAAAAAATATATTAGATATTTTGTAATTAAATAATAATAACAATAATAATCCCTTAGAAGGAATATTATGTTCTTTTTTGCTTTGTATATCTTCCTTATCGATAATTCTGTGCTTCTGTCTTTAATTATTTTATCAAATTTAAATTTATTATATATTTGTTCATTTAAAAAAAAATTATTGTAATTTATGCTAAATTATATTTTTCCCTTTTTGCTATGTAAATAGTCGACTGCCTTCAAACAGGTAATAGTTAGGCAGTCGAAGTGTAATATAATACAAAATAAGATTTGAATAAAACTTATTATTATTTATTATTATATTTTTGGTCAATGTGCAAATACACCTCGAATTAGAGTGAATATAAGGAATTCAATATATTTCGGGCGCGAGTTACGGTTGTTGTTGAAAACAGCGCCACGGAGCGTAGGTGATGTTAGTGTCTGACATTGTTACACGTTGTCCCCAGGGCCGTGGTGAACGTGCTGCTGGCGGCCGGGCACTCGGCGGGCGCGCGCACGCCGGCCGGCACGGCGCTGCACGAGGCGGCGCTGTGCGGCAAGGCGGCGGCCGCGCGCGCGCTGCTGGCGGGCGGCGCGGACGCGCGCGCGCGCGACCTGCGCGGCGCCACGGTGCTGGACGTGCTCGCGCAGTTCCCCGAGCGCGCCACGCACGAGATCGTCGCGCTCATCAACAGTGAGTCTTCTTTCTTTCATTTAGCTGCTTTTACGTATACTTTCTCCTCTATTGTATGTTTATTTGTATCTATATTCCTTGTGCCTTGCGCTGCCTCGCAACGGTTTATACGACCGGTGCGGGGAAGCACGTAGCTTGCCTAGTAGTTTGAAAAAATGTCAGACTGGAGACGAATGAGCAGGAGCGATATGGGATCTTTTGCTCATAGAGTGGTCCCGGGTAAGCGGTGGGTACCATTCACAGTAGCCGGAGCGCGTCACGCTCGAGATTGTAGCGCTCATCAACAATGAGTTTTGTTTGTTCAGTGTACATTGTAATGTTTATAATTAAGGGACAACACTAAACTGAAATTAAGATGTTTTTGAAACTAAAATTGAGTATTTTTTACAAGATGATCATTTTTTAACTATTATTTTATTGGTAAATTTTTCAAAAAAAAAAATGGCCGCGTCATGTTCATTCCCATGTTACTTCTCGACTATGATTGAGTGTTCCGGACGGGAACGCGCAAAAAAATGGGGTGATTCCACCGCCTTACGGTCAGGTCAACCTGATGGCACCGATATCGCAGATTCTCAGACGAAAGCGAGATCGTATAAAAATTCGCTGAGAATCTTAGAGCGGTCCAAAGGCTGAAGCAGGAGTCGAGTAGAGAAGAAGAGAAAGTCGCAAGTAGATCTGGAGGTGAACGCAGGAGCAGAACTGAATTCTGGGTTCCTGCGCCACGTAATTTATTTCATCAAAAAATCAGGGCCCGCACGCCCAGGCGCATTTTCAACGACCAGTCAGAGGTCGGCATTTCGGAAACCGACGACACCGACCTCTGTCTGACGGCGGGATCACTACTCATAATTCGAGTCGCAGCTCTATGAGCAGTGGTCCCGTATTCAAAATATTAATAAACATGTAACTAAACATTCTACTATAGTTATAACATACTATTTTTACACATTTATATTATATCTTTCTTTTGTTTCAATAACAAATGTCTCTCAGGTTCATCCTTCATGGAGATAATCGATAAAAAGGGGCCAGACTCGCCAAGCTGGGTGCAATAATTTCGTATATTTGGTCTCTCTGGCGAGCCTGGCTACACAAATTCAATATTTTTTCTACATAAAATTATGTAAAGCCATATACAAGTGATTGCGAACAAAATCATATTAATTTTTACATTTTATAATTTTTGTATAAAAATGGCGACTTCGGCACGGTACCGATGTCGCAAGAGGGTACTGAATTGTGTTTGATAAAAATGGCGACTTTGGCACGGTACCGATAAAATGGCGACTTCGGCACGGTACTGATGTCGCTAGAGGGTAAAACCGATGCCCCCGGACTGTGGCGATACCGTACTGCAGTCGCCCAATATTACGATTTGGGAAGATTAAAATCTTTTTCAAGAATCAAATCATGCCGCCGCGATTTCTTCTTACATCGCTTACAACATACACAAAAACATTTTTAACAACAAAATTAATCCGATAACGTCCTCCCAGTGATGTCAAAAATAAACTTTAAAAAACATACATACAAAAATTACAATAAATAACTTCGGTTATTTTTAATAAAAAATGCGTCGAGCGCGCTAGGCATACCCAAAGAGTTTTATTTATTCTTGCCCATCTGCGCGCTCGCGCTCACAATTCATGTGATAAAAAATGCAATAATTAATTCTAAAAAATCAAAATACAAAAAAATCACTTTTTTCTTTAATAAAATGTTCATCAGTGCCAACATTTGGAGATTGGTAAAAAAGGCCCGATTAAGGGCCACCGGTTTTTTCTTGTCCGACACAATTGAGAAGCATCATTCCCCGTGCGTGAGTTTTTTGAGGCACAAAAGAATGGCATGTACTTACCGACGTATTTGGAAATGAAACCAAATTTTCTTTAACCGATATGTCGTTTGTTTTTTTTTTGTTGAATATTTTTCGCAAAAATTTTCCAATACAATAATAGTTTAATGTGTTCCTTAATAAAGGTCAATAAAATAAATAAAAATAATTAATAATCTTCTTTTTAAAAATAATCATCCAATGTATATCTAAAATTCAGGCTCCCTGGATAGTGTTACTCCTCAATCTAAAACTTTAATTTACATAAAAATAAAACAATCATTCAAAAAAAATTAAATGCCCCTGGAATGTGTATCATGCCCACCCTGCGTTAAATATGTTTTTATTAATTGGCGAACGTTGCATTGTGTAATCATTTACGCCAGCTCACACAGGTCATGAGCTCTGGGTCATCTTATAAAGACTTCTATATACGTTTCACATATAAATAGCCTCGTCCCTGTGAGACTTCTATAAATTATCATTTTTAGTATGTAATTGTGTTTTCACAACATAATTAATAATTGTAACGTAATTACATTTAAACATTACGGTTTAGTTTCTTGCAAGACGATCCTAACAAATCTAGTTATTTACAAAAGTTACTTGTCTAGGTAATTCTTTGGCTAATAAACTTCACGTGGACCTCTGTACACGGACCTGTACACGGACTACAACAAAACCTTTAACACAGTTTCACGAGCAATTATTTTGCACTAATTAGAAAAGTTGGAAACTTAAGTTTGGCAGTGTATGGTCTACGAACTAATTAATTCGTCAGAATGGCATATCTTAGCATTGCGTTTAAATGTCAATTTCAATGCCACATAGTGACGCGTCTTTTAATATACACTATTTTCTAATTAACGTTTTATTTTAGTATCATTAACCAAACAATTTTCTTCAAATTTTTAAATTCACTTTGTGGAACTATTTTATAAATAAAATAATTTAATAATTTAACCGCGATCAATTTAAATACAATTATCAACACACTTTTATCGTAAATACTCAACGTTTTTCGGGAGCGATGCTCCCTTCTTAAGGACAAGAAATGTATTAAAACTAATATTCGAAGTATAGAAAGATTATTTATTTTAGGAGGGGATTAAAAGTGGGCGTGGTTAAGTAGGTACGAAGCAATTACAAAAAAAGCAGGTTTAATATATGGCTTTATAATTATTTCTAATATTTAAGTTTAAAGTAATACTTCAACGTTGAATTTTTACAATAAAAATTAATTGTAGTTGAAACAAAATATGAATTATTTTTTTTATGTAAGTTTTTTATTTAATGTTTTTTATATAAGTAATTACAAACTTTGATTACTGTAACTGAAGTAAACCTCCCCCCCCTCTCGCCCTTTAAAATTGATTTATTTACATATTTTATTTTATGAATTAAGTTTGTGTGCATCCTAGCGATGACACAGCAATGTTGAAGCTGGTAGACGTTAAATGGTTCAAAGTGGATTGTATTATGGTAGAGGTTATGATTTATGGTAGAGGTCACCGATGTCGAAGATTGAAATGATACAAAGGTGTATGAGTGTATGAAGGGGTCTCGCCTCCAATAATGGGCTCCTTCTGTGTTCTTTGTATGGATGTACATTGCGATGTATGTATGAGTGTTATGTAAAAGATTGCAAACAAGATTGGCACACATATCGTACATGGATGAGTCACAATCGAATGGGAGACATCATCACGGTCATCTCATGATCATCATGATTGCAGAGTACCGGTCCAGCAACGGCACGGACAGCTCCGGCGAGGACCTGCCGCCCATCCCCGTGGCGGGGGACAGCCCGTACGACAACGTGCGGCCCTGCGCGGCGCTCAACCCCCGCCGGCAGCCGGCTGGCCCCGGGGTGTGGGAGCGGAGGGGCGAGGACGAGCGGCGGGTGTCCGCCACTTCCAACATATCCATGTGAGTTTTTCTTTATTGACAACAAAATCGTGTGCCCCGCACCGCTGTTGCCTCTACAACCTATACGGTATTTCCTCACATGTATGTACATCATTGTATCTATCTCATTCTATTGTATTGTTTGCTATTGATGACAGTGAAGCGGATTTGTGTGGATGCCTCTCCGCCCCGCTTGTACATATGAGTTGAAGTAGCGCGGAGAGGATGACCACTTTAGCATTAAAAAATGCCGAATTCCGTGTTAGCACCTATTTTTTTTAAATCCATCTCTCCTCCATCTTAGTATAGGCCCCCTTAAGATCCTCCGCCTTGTTTGCCTCGTATTCTACAGGGACTTTGGTGTTTACTCTTAGTCATTCTCTCCGTATATCCCAAACATCAGTCTACCCAACTTTGTAAATTTAGTGACGCTTTCGTATCTTCTTAAACAAAAACAAAAAAAAGATATGTGTTCCGCATACTAACCTTATAAAATCTTTTGTTTCATATAGTTCATTTGCCTTGTAAATGGGTCATTCTCTTTTTATTGTCTTGTTTTGGTACAAAATCCCAACTATAATAAAGAAGTCACAGCATAAATGTGGTTTTATTATTTATTAAATACAGTTAAAACCTCATTTCTATACAGTTTCTAAAACTTTTGAGATTGTATTATTATGAGAAGATATCATCAAGCCTATATATAATAAAAGTAAGCATTAATGAACTTCGACAGACAGACGACGAAGGTTCCCGTCGCTTCTAGGTTGTTCCGGGCGTTTATAGACGGTTCTCGAATGCTGTAGGCTGTTCTTGAACGTAATAAAGGCTTCCATGTTTCTGTCGTCGTAGACATATTGCGAAGGGATTCTGTACGTAATCTCTTTTACCATTTCGTTACAATACTATTAAGTATCATCATCTGTCAATCAGTCCGCCCTATACCTCCGCGGTTACAGGTCGTTCTCCTGATGTCGTTGAATACGACTTCAACGAAACGTCGAGAATTGTCTCTCTCGTATAAAATATCCGTAAACATTTACAGTTAAAGGTGTCATCTCGTCACTCACCACATTGAAGACATCGTCTTCCTAACAGGTCGTCCCTCTTTCCGAAACCCGCGAATCATTGGATTGCAGTAGTTTTTTTTTGTCTTAAAAATTGATGTTTTCGCATTCCGACATCTGCGTTTATCACTCAAAGCTACTCTAAATGTCAAACTAAACTGTCACGTACCGCTTCTGGCCGTTTCAAATATTAAAAAAAAAATTATGATCCCATTTTACTGCCTAATGACCGCCGCAGTCAAAGGGTTAGTCCTCCGCGCAAAGTTAACCTTTTAATTGCGATTTCTTGCAGAGTGTCATCACATGCGGCGCTTTTGTGTTAGCAGCTAGAATGAAAATGGCTCAAGAATATTTATATTACATAAATAATTTATTGACTTTTTTGTGTTTACTTTTTTACTTTTAAAGAATACTTTTATTATTATTATTACCTTAATTTACCGATGTATTTGATCGTTTACCGTGACACCAGTTTTGAAGCGAATCAACTTTTTCGCTAATCGTTCCTTTGCCGAAAAGATCGCTGAGATCGCGCAATGACTCAGAACATTCCTCGAAGTGGAACAGTATTAATTGGCGTATAAGTGTATGTTTTTCGATGCGCTTTTCCTAACCCTGTTAAAGAATTTTGTTTAAAAAAAAAAGTCAATCACACGTCAAATAAAAAAACGGAGGAAAAAAATAGATGGTATTGTTCGATACATGTTTATATGTTTGATTGTTTGTAAGCTTTTTATACATTTTGATTTTTTTACTTTTTTCAAGTGCTTTTTTTCGGTTTTGTTTATATGTTTGATTGTTTGTAACCTTTTTGTTAGATTTTGATTTTTTTTTACTTTTTTCAAGTGCTTTTTTGCGGTTTTCTCGGCAAGTACATACAAAAAATTATTTTATAAAAAAATTATGAAAGATAATTGATTTCTGCGCATAAATTTTGTACTTTTAATTTTTTTCTTCCTCTTTTTTCTTTCTAATTCGGTTTTTGAAATTGGGTTTTTCTTGCATATCTTTGTCGGTTTACAAAATTTTGAGATTTGAATCGGTGAATAGATGGAAAATCGCATAGCGCATATTATATAATTTTTCATTATTTTTTCTAATTTATTTCGTTTTTACGTAATTTTTTTTCATTTAATTTTTTTCTGAAAGTACAAAGAATATTTAAATTAAAAAAACAGATTGTGAAAAACCAAAGACGATGATGTGAAATTGTAATTATAACCATTTTTTAATACCTACTTCTTTTTTATGAACTTTGTTATTTGAAAAATAATTTGATGAATATCTCGTCAGTGTTTAAGATACTTGGTTGGAAAAAATACTGGTGAAGCATAAATATAGCTATAAAACCAAAAATATCAAGTTGTACGACAACCTAATATTTGAGGTTCTATAGCTAGCTATATTTGGCGATCATTAAATCAACTGTTTATCGAGTATGAGTCAACAGCCTCATTGCTTATCTAATGACCCTCACATTATGTGTAGATAACGATATTGTGGAAATTGAATCTCTTGCTATCTGGAAATATCCCATCGTTTCTGAAAATTTCTCTGGATGTTTTGGAATATATCCAGAAATAATTTAGCCGCACAAGGAACGTCTAGAATTCCCTACACGTATTGACATTGTTGTGACAGCTCGAATGTCTTGGCCAGTGTTGTTTGGCAGTACTAAGTAGGAGCACGAGCGATAAATTGCAAGCGAAGTAGACACAGTGACGTGTTTATAGTGCGATTGCTTTTACGTATTTCCTCGTAGTTGAATTGTACAGGTGATGCTTCCAGGTAACGCTTCTGCCACCTGTCTGGCTGTATTTGACTGTAGTGCGCTAATTTACATTTTGTCTTCGTCTCATTTTAAATTCTTGTTCCTAAGTTCATACACTCACAATCCTCTTATTCGCTGGTTTTTTAACCCTTTTCCAAATTCAGAACTATACAGAGTATAACTCAGCTGGTCCACAATACGTTAGAGGTAAATTCCTACCTAAATTATTGGTTGATAATGTACGAATAACAATGGTTGTGGAAGCTTGTTTACCTATTTCAACTTGTAGCAAGCTTGTATTTTTTTTTTTAATATTTCTGACTTATGTCCTGTAAATCCTTGGAATACCACTAATGTTGCTTATAACGAATATTAAAAATTCATTCGCCTCAATACAAGTCAAATAAAATTACTTAAATCTTGAATAAAATCTGTTTCTTATGGCTTCTTTATTTATTATCTTCCGTAAAACGTTGCATTATAATTAAAGTAAATTGTATCGAATATTTAAAATTCATTCGCTTTAATATAAGTAATCCATTTATGATAGATTAAAGTTTGAAGATGTTTGGAACGCATGTAAAGCAGATCTTAGCATAGTTAATAGAATCAAAAAAAGGGTTGCTCAGATGGTATAGGCAGGTTGATCGAATGAATGAGGAAAGAATGGTAAGAAAATATATGACGCAAGTGTTGGCGGCACCAGAAAGAGAGCATCCGCGGAAGACGTTGACCATTGACCACAGATTAACCACATACTGGAGGGTGGTCCTGTTAGGAGCCTCAACAATCTTCGTGCTTGAACGCGAACATGTACCAATGTGGATGAGGCGAGAGTTGTGTGTCAGCATAGAAAATTTTGACGCCCTATCCTTTGTGTCCGCCTCCGCGGTGAAACGGCGTGATGGTATAGAAGTAACTAAAGTCAAATAAAATTTGTAAAACCTTGTAAAAATTTTAACCAGATTTTTTTTTGCATCTGTAACAATCGGTTTAATAACCGTTGTATATAGTTCAAAAACTAGTGCACACTAGCTATGTGTGGCTGCCAAACTATGTTAATTCCTATATTTTGCAGAATAGTAATTTTTTCCAATGAACGATCAACATCAATTTCATAACCTTTCAGAACCTTAAAAAATTAAAAGCTTCTTAAAATCCAACTTGAATTCATAAATCGTTTAAATTTAAAGCTTTTTTCAAAATATTTAAATATTATTCATTATCTAATTATCTTATATTACCACCTGTATTATTAAATTATTCACATGTGTACCTTTATACAAAATAAGAACTGAGACTCTCTCGAGAGCTTCTCTTCACCGATGAAGTCTACTTGACTAACAAAGTCTAAAAAAAATGCCAATTTAATATGTAAATATGTACGATTTATATTTGTACCGTATATGTATTAAATAAAAAAAATAAAAATTCTAGCCACCTTCGGTCTTTTTATAATTATTAAATAATTTGTTAAAATTGCCTCATAGCTCTGTTCACCATAGTTCCGTTTATTTACACAACACAACAAATCTATAGCGATTAGTTAATTCGTCATTGCTTCCTGTACCATGTGTGCAACATTTACTTGATAATGCAATTCGTCAGTACCTACTATGTTGTAGATAATAACTAAACAAATGATTGTAACCTTATATCAATAAGCCTTTATTTAACTGTCTTTGTGTATTTGTTTGTTATGGTGGAACCTTTTAATTGATTTTTCACCAACTTCCCGACTAGCTAGAGCTTTGAAACATTCATCATCATCATCATTCTTGGCACTACAACCCTTGGTGGGTCTTGGCCTCCTCAATAATTTTCCTCCACTCATCTCGGTCTAGTGCCAGCTCTCTCCAGTTTCGAAGCTCTAAGGCAGAGATATCTTTGAGGAAGTTGTCACTCCATCTAAGTTTTGGCCTTCCTAATCTCCTTCGCCCTATTGGCCTTGAGTTCAGCAGGGACTTTGGTGCTTGATGCTCGGACATTCTCTCGGACATTTGAAACATTCAACATTTACGTAAAGTGGATGACTATACATTATTAAATCATGTTCGACATGATTTGGTGATAATTTCGATTAAAATGGGAAAAAAAAAACATTATTGCTGAACATTAAATGCCGGCGTTGCCTCGAGATTCATTAATATTAGTATGAAAAAAATGTTCTGATTTCAAATTTATTCGTTTTAGTCGGCAGATTCAACTTCGACATTAGGCGTCGGAACAAAATGTCAAATTCGATAAATTAGGGTCATATTGAATTTAGATTCGTAATATCTCAGGATAACTGTGGTTTAGAAAAAAACGCTTCGACAAAAATAACGTTTAACATAATTATGCCACGGGTTCAAAGAGTTTTGATGCGCAATATACGCAGTATTTTCTGCAATTAGCCTTACCTACACACTTATGTGCCATTCCTTCACCTTCTCGCGGTGAAACTGTTACCCCATATTAAAAGCACGTCTTAATTTTTTTTAAATATATTTATTTATAATATTTAATATGCAGACTAATGACCCTGTTCGATAGTCTATTACAATTACAATTACAGTACAAGAGAGAAGAAGAACCCACATACCTTACATTAGCTCCCGTATCAGCCCTACACTTTCGCCACCATGTTTGGCATTTTTTTAATGCTAAAGTAGCCATACTCACCGCCCCGCTAACACTCATGGAAATGTTAGCTGGACGGGGAGGCGTCTACACAAAACCTCTTCTCTGCCTAAAAACGGTGCTATAAAAATTATTACAAACGTAAATGTAATGCAAGAATACTAATAATAATTTTATTTTTTGTTTACATGTAGTGTTTTGTGTTTTGAGAATATAAAGCTTATTAGCGTTGTTACTGAGGATATCGGCAGCAAAGTAAACACTGTATTCGGTTCCCTACCTCTTACACTAGTATTTCAGCAGGCAGTGCTCTTCCAAACAAAAAATGAGTCTTCAGTAGCGTTGCAAATTTTTTTTATTATGCCTGGTTTTTATACCTTGTTCACGGTGTCGAGCTAGTACTGAGAAAATGTGCAAGTAACTGATTGGTCGAAAATAAGACGCTTAAGCAGCGTTTACATTACAAGTTTGTTCGTGCAACTCGTACCGTTTAGACATGCTCGGTGGCTATTACACACTGAGATCAAAATACATAGTCGGACATAGACGTAATGTCGGAAAATTTAATAATAAATGTGGGAAGCGACATTGATACTTCATATGGTGAATAAATCATTATGTTAAATTGTAAAAAATGTATATTATAGGTTAGACTAAATGAAATAAAACTTAAAAATAAAAATAAAACTTTGTTATCATATTTAAATAATAAATTAATTTGACAGTTCGATATTCTTTTTCTAAATCATATTTTATTCCTAACGTTAAAATAATTGCAATCAATTCTCATTTTATTATTAACAGTTAATTCTCGGAAGTAAAATTGCTGACGAATTGTAAAGAAGCGCAATTTGAGCGCGCTATACTCCAAACCAATAAGTGTCACCCACATGACCATGTGAGGAACTATTTTATTGTACCGTTTATGTGCAGTTGTATGACAGAGAAAGCGCTTTGCTAGCTCGTCTCCGTGAATACAGTATAGGTCATAATTTCTTTCCTTTTCGTGGAACCAGATGATAATAAATCTTTTTTTCATAATAAGTATTAGGTGTTTCTGGATTACTTCAGATGTTTACTAAATACCTAGTATGATAATTTGGTTGTATTTTTATTGTATCATTTCATGTCTAGCATTACGTGATTTATAAATTCAAGATTTTTGGTTTTGTTAAAGTTACATCTTGTGTACTTGTACCTTTACATCTCTGAGCTTATTTGACCTGACACCTCCGAGTGTTAGGGTAAACACTTTAAGATGTTGAAGATGACAGGAGTGGTCCTTTGAAAATAGCGAGCTTGTTTTTATCATTTAAAAACGTAAACTGAGTAAGTCATGTGTTGGAATTTTCTTTACTGCGCACCGCAACAAAGTTATACAACGTGTCTCGTAGCTAGAAGCAAAAACTTTACGGTTGGATTACTGCCTATAATGATTCGAAAATATTCAAGTAATAAGGTTATTGAGATATGCAATATCGAAGATTGCATTTTTTTCAATAATCTTATTTTTTGCAAAAACAATCATTACAGCCAGAATTCTTCTTTGTCGATCTTCAATATACCGGGTATTAATAGTGCGAAACACAAACTGGCGACTGATACCCAAATATTAAAAAATATTAAAAAATATTTAAAAATATTGAAAATATCTCCCGGCGTCTTTCCAACTTTATGTAATTCAATTACAGCAATTCGATTTTCTTTATCGTCCCACTCCATGTTTACTGATCGGTGACAAACTGATTACAGCGACACCATATAGGAGCGGGGTTTACCCATATAAATTTTTATATGATTTCCCGGAATTGATTTTATAAATCACGGAATTTGTGTAACTGTAATGAAGGCAGGACTAATTATATGTTATAAGATGTTAAATTTCGATGTGTACATTAATTATATTGAAGAAGACCGAGAAGTGCTGCGAACTATCAAGATAAGAAAGCTGGAGTATCTAGAATATCAAAATATAGTCTAAACCAACTCGTCATCCAGGGGAAAATAAGTGCTAAAAGAAGCGTAGGAAGACACATCTCATGGCTGCGTAACTTGAGGTACTGGTATTAAGTGTAACTCGACTGAGTTATTCCGTGCGGCGGTAAATAAAATCGTAATCGCCAGAATGATCGTCGACCTCCGATAAGAGATGGCACCATAAGAAGAGGAATGCATTAGTAGATGTGTGCATTAACTATAAAGTGTACTTGTTAATGTATACATTATCTATATTTACCCTTTGTAACATATGCACACTCATTTTTACTCCCTTTATATTAACTCGTGGTGTCTGCTTGTTTGCTTGCCGGCTTGCCGTCAAAAAAACTTTGGATCGATTTTTGACCCTTTTCCCGTGATCCAATCGAGCTGAAACTTGGCAAGTAGACTCGTGGCGACGATCAAGAAGATCTATCAAATTTTAGTTAAAAAAAATCAATAATTATAGATTAATTTCGGATTTTTAGAAATTTTATTGGTTTTTTCAAATTGGAATCATTAGAAAAGTTTGATTAGCAACGGCGACCCGATAACGTCGCGGAATATTTTCTAAATTTCAATTAATCTGTCGTTATACATAATAGGTACTTCACTACGAATGTCGAAAATCTAAATTGACTGACAAATGTTTTTAGAATTTAATCTTCAAAGTATGAAGTGTCTTATCAAAGCTCAAAACATCTGACATTTTAGAAATATATTAAATTACTGTAAGTTAATTCGTCTTTAATTGTTGTTATATTTTACAAAGAAAGGGAGTATAATAATAACTTGGTTTTTATGGGTTACTTTTATTTCTTGTTTATTTATTATTTTTATTTAATGTTTGAGTGAACTAGACTACATCAAACTGTTATTCCTTGTGTGACGTTGTACAAAGTATTTTGTCATTAGCGGCTTTTTCAGTCAAAGCTAAGGGTTCTTGTTTCGCAGCGTCCTTTGCAGCGGAGGGGGAACTTTGGTTTTGAACCGCTGAATAAGTTGAAAGAAAAACATTTATATTCTGCCGACCCTTTTTAACCAGTTTAATGATGATGAGCCCCTGGAAAGTCTTTTCGTTATTTTAATAACGATTTTTTAATCGTTGAATTAATGTCCCAACTCACAGTACGGTAACAATAATATCGAAGGTCTCTACGTATACTCTCGAATCTGCGAAAACTCCCTTTTTGTTTTACTATTTTAAACAGTCCAATTTAATCCATATTTTCGGACAAAGTAAAAGAGAAGTTTAATTTTCCTTTATATTGCTTTTACGAGGGCCGCTAGGCTTTTACTCTTATAAGAGTTAGAAATATAGTTAGTGTACGATATTTTTATTATCTCATCCTGTATTATATTTTATTTTGACTTTGTTAATTAACATTTTTAATTTTTTATTTTAACAATTAATTCATTTTATTTTCTTCATAAGTTGTAAATGTTGCCAGGTCTTTTTTCACATCTTGCATCACAACGAAAAATTGTCGACTGCTCTGTACAGTAGAAAATTAGTAAATTACACAATACAACGAATGAAGGCTCTAGGGAAAAATATTCTGACAGTATACCGTATAACATCAGAAAAATTAAAAACGAAAATTGCCTACTTAAAGCTATCAATGTTTTTTTTATAAATAATAATGAGTCATCTAAATTCATCTCATTTTAACTTAATTATACAGACTTTTGACAAAAAATTGTATAATTTAAGTGTGGTACTCCTCTTCCAAACAAAAGCTCTTATTTCTTGTAGAAGAGAAATGTTCAATATCCACATAAATTTGTAAATAAATAAATAAACATATTGTTTTGTACAATATTATGTTAATTAAGAGGTTCCACCATCTTGCCTGAAAAATCGTCCTTTATGTCTTTCCCGTGGAGCTCCTTCGCCGTGACTGAGATTCAACATTTCCCAGTGCACGTTTGTCCGAAAAAGGGTCATACGGTTTTTTTAATCTAAATAATTACATGACCTCCTTTTCTGTCTCGGACAAACATGCAACGGAGAATGTTGCTTCTCAGTCACGGCGGTCCTCGGAAATGAACATGACGCGGTCATTTTTTTTAATTTTTCGTAAAATAATAGTTTTATATGAACCTACCTGTAATAACTGTCGACAAAAAAAATATTCACCTCCTTATAAAAAATCAACTAACCGTCTGGAATTAGGCTGAAATTTTATTTATGTTAATATGAATTATTATTATGTGATTTTTCATGGGTTTACGATTAGTTTCTATCTAAATTTCAGGCTCCGGGGAGGTGTGACCCCTTAAGGCTTTCTTTATAAAACCCCAATTATAATAATTGCGTTGTCTGTCCGTCCGTCCGTATTGTCTGTCCCCATAACTTCGTGTAACGTCCGTAACTTTATAGTAAACATTTTTACGTAAATTAAAAAAAAAATTTTTAGATAATTTTTTTTCTTTTTTTTACGGAAATTTTTTATATATTTTTTTCTTTTTTTTTTTTATAAATAAATACTTATTCCTAAGGAATTACTTGCGCAAGTGTAGGTATATAAAAATGTCAGCAAAAAATACTATTGAAATACTAGCAAAAAACTATAGGTATATAAAAATGTCAGCAAAAAATACTATTGAATGCATGTGGAGTCTAAAACCAACGGCAGCAATATTCAAAATAAATTAATGCAGTTATCGAGGATTACTAATTTATTATGTACTGAATTCTGAGATTTTATAGGAAATATAGCCTATAAATATATATGAAACGTGATTTTGGAAGGGAGAGATGCATTCTTAATTAGTAATCCTAGGTGACTTTCAGAAAACTTTTTTTGATTTTTTGAATATTGCACCTCTCCTTTTATATTTTTCGCATCTTGACACTCATTATTGAATATTTACTATAATTATTTAATAGTAACATAAAAAAATAATCCACCATTCATGGAATATTTATTCACTGTTATTCATTATATTTTCCTAAAATGTTTCACGCTTATTAACAGGAGCCTCATTAAGGCTCACTTTTAACAGCGTTTTCCGTTTTAATGAAGACCCCTATTCATTTTGGCAGCTTTGGTCCCTGCAGAGAAGCGAACCTCAGATACCAATTTCCATTGAATGCACCTGCTTTGATAGTCTCCCTTTTTAACCCGTTTCACTCGCCCCATTCACATTTTAATCGCGTGATGTCTTTGCGGGGTGTTTTAGTTGCGGGCCCTGGGATGTTTTGAATTTAACCTTACCAGAGCTCAACGTGTATTTAACTAGGCCACTTAAACGTCGATTTTTTTTAAAGTTTTAATTGTGATACGATATTACACTATAGTTTGTCTCTTAGCTCGTAGCAAAAACTTCGTGGAGTCTTCATTCAATTTTGAATAGAAAATATTCTCTGCACTTTAGGTGAAATATTTATAGTTACGAAGAGAAGCGACATCGAAGTTTGCATTTTTTTTCAATATTTATGGCTTATCGTTTGTCAAACGTTATCATTAAATTATTGTATATATCTTCTACAAGTATTAAAATTTCATTCCCTTTGAAACAAGTCAAATATCATCATCATTTTCATCACCTTGTCCTAGTAGGGTCGGGGGCCAAAAGACTCGACAAGGGGCTTGCTTCCGTATTGCGCTGTCTTGTGCTGCTTCCGTATGAGTTGACCGGTCCAGACCCATTCTGTTTTCATACACATTTCATTTTTGCTTCTCCCAGCTTAATTTGGGGCGACCACCAGTTACCTTCCTTCTTGGCACTCGTTCCTCTTATCACATGTCAAAGCCACCTAATTTGTTAATTCTCTATATGCAGGAGTAGGGGCTCCACGCCGAGTGTGTGCCTTATGTCGGCATTTCTCACTGTGTCCGCCAGCGTCCATCTTTGACTTGTATCAAAGCGAATGAATTTTCTTTATTCCATTTAAGTAACTGTGTAGTGATAGTTCAACAATTTACTGAAAATATGTCAAAAATATTGAAAAAAATCCAAACTTTGAAGGCGCTGTTTTGTTACTGTCGAAATTGCAGCCTAAGTGTAAAGAATATTTTATTTTTACAATTGAATGAAGAAGAATCTCCCGAAGTTTTTTAAGATAGCTACGATTCACCATGTATAATGAGCACAGCAAGATATAAGCATTAGAGATGTGGTGCTCATCTAATAAAATAGCTTTATCTTTCAAGAAATAAATCTTGAGCAACGCCTGTCTTTCGTTCGCACGGTTTTATAATACATTTTTTTTAAATATTGTTTGTGCCATTCAACTGACCCTAGGGCACGTTCTTGGGTGTCTTTTTCCTGAGTTATTATTTATAAAAAAAAATTCAACATTTTCCCGCCTACACCGGGTTACGCATGTTGAGTCGGCTAGTTGTTCAAAGGGTTAGAAACATGTTTTCTAATTGTTAAGTGACGGCAAATAATTCAATTTCAAGTGCCAAAATAGACAATGTAGTACGCAGACTAACGCTAATTGAAAAACTCAAATCATATACTCCTTTTTACAAACATTGTGTGTTATTTTTAATCCGTTGTATGCTTTCTCGTTTAATTTCAATTTCAATTTCAATTTTTATTTATTACATAATATGTACATTACAAACATTATGTTCAATGCATACATATTATTAACTTACATTTAAAAATATACATATACACATATACATACACATCCATATACACATATACATAAACACATATGTATACATACACACACATATACATATTGTGTATTAAAATACTAATTTATTATTGAACAATTATTAAACAATTAAAAGTGACCTGTACAATCTGGTCAAAGGTGTAGGAGAATCCTGCTTCGGAAAACCCCCTCAGACACATGGAATATATCAATATCCAAAGCGATCTTGTTCAGCATAGCTGTAGCTTTTCCAACAGGCATAACCATCGGCAGGTTGGTCCTGTATATTGGAATGTGAAACAATCTATGCTGACGATGTCTAAGGTAATTATCAGGAACATACAAACCAATGCTCTGCATAATTTCAGTATTGTCGATCATACCGCGCAACAATCGATAAAAATGTGTAATCAAATACACATTCCTTCTAGTCTCTAAACTATTGTAGCCAAGCATACCCTGGAGAAACTCGGTTGGGTAAAGCCAAGGATAATGCCCGTACTCTCTCATGTAGAGATATCTCAGAAACTTCTTTTGGACTTTCTCCACCATAAGAGAGTACTTGCTCTCATGTGGCCCCCAGATCATCGAGCCACTCTCGAGTCTACTCCGCACCAAGGAGTTGTAAAGAGTTCTCAGTACGCGGGTATTCTCGAAAACCCTGGCAGTACGCAGAACAAATCCTAACATTCTCAGAGCATTACCACTGATCGTCTCTATGTGATCGTGAAATGTCAGGCTGCTTACAAATTTAACACCTAGATCTTTAACATTCGATGTTCTTGTCAGATTTTGGTCGTTCATTTTGTAGCGAAAAAATAGAGTTTTTTGGGCCCTAGTGAAGGATGTAACCGAACACTTGGAAACATTAAACAAAAGTTTATTTCGTCTTCCCCATTCACATATATTTGATATATCTGTTTGGAGAAGATGAAAATCGTCCAAAGTTGACACCTTTAAGAAAAGCTTTAAGTCATCCGCAAATAACAGAAAGCGCGAGTTTAAAATTACATTTTTTATATTATTGATAAAAATCGAGAACAACAATGGACCCAGGTTAGATCCTTGCGGGACACCCGAGAAGGTATAGAAGCACTCTGACGCGAATAGACCGTAGGAGACGTATTGGTTCCTATTTTGGAGGTAGCTCGCCATAAATTTTAGCATACCATCCGAGAAACCAATCTCATACAACCTTTTCAATAAGACATCATGGTTGACTGTATCAAAGGCTTTGGCGAAGTCATTATATGAACAGTCTACCTGATGTCCCGCGTCCAGAGCTTCCGTGACATAATTTGTGAAAATCATCAGATTGGTCTCAACCGAGCGGCCCTTCCTGAATCCATGTTGTTCATCAATTATAAACGGCTCTACTCGGGAAGCGACGGTTTTACTTATTATAGTTTTATTATATATTATATTATATTATACTTATTATATTTTAGACGTCTTGCAAAACTTATATAGATAATTAACCGTCGTAGTCCAGTTGATATGATACCGGAGGTTCCAGTTCGATTGCCGGCGAGGTCACAATTCTTCTATGTGATTTTCTCAAGCCTGTGTTTTCGTGTAGCGGTTCGTACAGTAATTAGGCTTCATGGGCTATGGTAGCTTTTATTTTTTTAAAGTATGCATACGTTATGTGTCTATCTTTGACAGTAAGTTTTATTAATAATTCACATTAGGGAGCATCCATTAACTATGTGGTCAATGGGGGAGAGGGAGGTGGTTAGGTAGAATGCTACGATGAACTGCGTTGAAAACGTACAGAATTTTGCTGTCGATAAATCTTTCAGATCGGTTTACACATAATCAATAGAATCTAAAAATAGTTTTGGTAAGAGAAATCATGTATTTTGGAATTAATAGGAAAAAAACTACATTCCACTCGCAAGGGGGGGAGTCATAGCAAAAGCCACGTTAGGGCTACATGGAGAGAGGGAGTTATTCAGAACGGTTCAAAATGGATCCATGTGGTTTATGAGCGCTCCCTTGTATTAGGGTGACTATCCAACATTTTTTCGAAAGGTCAGTCAGAAATATTGAAAAAAACATTTCTACTTGAAAATTAATGAAGAAGACGTCCTTTAAATTTCGACTAGTTATATGACACAATGTGTGCGTTTTTGTGTGCCTGTTTTGTGTGTTGATTTTTTGTGTCTGTTTTAAATGTCCATGTGTTAATTCATATGTATGTATATGAATTATTCGATTATTTTTTCAATTTATATGTATCTCAGAAAATAATTTTTTCTTCTTTTGATTTCACGATCTTTTCAGGAATACGTCTTCTCCATCTACGCCCTTCACACCCCGTTCACACCAAACCAGCGACTCCATCTCCAAATCAAAATACACGCTTATGCTTGCGTCGAACTGCTTTGGCTTAAAAAACGTATCCAGCTCAGCGTCTGACATGAGTTCAAGCTCCATGGGTTATTATAAATCTACAAAACCTCCCAAACAAGTTGACCATGAAATGTCTAAATCGGTTTCTAATATTTCAACTATGCGTGTGGGTAAAAGTAAATTTTTCAGAAGAAAATCAGTCAAATCTCTCGGTAACGAAATAATTCTTCATGATTCCACTTTAAACGTATCTACAAAGTTACGCCCTAAATCAAGCAACAATTTGGGCTCCAACCGTAAAGCACCTTCCTTGCCCAATATTTTGGAGAATTCCGAATTTCCTATCGACTCGGATAGCGACGGCTCTTCGCTGTCTTACGAGTCCATCGTCAATCCAATATACTCCCAGTGCGGGAGTGTTCAAGATTTATTAGAGCTGATGAAGTCACACGACCAAACGAAAGAAAAAGTCTTCTCAAAAGCGTCGAAATTTGATAGCGATGAGGAAGACATCGCTCGAAGAGAACTAGCAGAAATGAGCGATATGTTCGATGGTGCAATGGGATCTCCCGCTGAATCCGTAAGGTCGTCGTTTGAGTTCCAGAAATACACGCCGAATACTCAAATAAATCTTACAAAAAAAAGTCAATCAGTCAACGATAAGAAGAGTATCAAAAAGCCTTTAAGGTTATCGCATTCGAACAGGACGCTCAAAAATTGGACACTCGAACAGGACGACTTTAAAAATTCAGAACCGTCTTATTCCAAAATGGCGTTGGGTGCAAATGAAAATAAACCTAACTTAAAACCAAATAATCCGCTGTATTACGCTTTGTTAGACTTTACAACTAGAGCGAATTCGTACAGAAATATTGAAAAAGATAATCATTTATATGAGCCTTTCGATTTCAAAAATAATACTAACGTTATTTGTCACAAAGCAGCTTATAATGACATGGTTAGTCCTGTACATGCAACTATAAGAGAAACCACTTTTAAGCCGATTGAAGCGTTTGATGAAAATGGTAAAGTCATACCCGAAGATAACTCTTTGGATAAGGAAGACATAGGTGATGTAAATGATAAAGTTTTGTACGAAGGTAATTCTTTGGACAAGGAAGTCCCGCTGCGCAGTGTGTTCAGAGATGATTTAAGTGACGACATTATAATTCAGCCGCAGACTTCCGAAGAATCCTTAGAAGAGTTATTGACATTTAGGAAGGATTTACAGGGGCGAAGGCCTATCCCTGCGCCACGCCCAAAAGCGTTATTCCCAACCAGACTTTCTGTGGGTAAATCTGATACAACGTCCAGATCTCATAGTTTATGCAGTACTCTTGGTTCACGCACTCCTGAAAGTGTCGTGACATCGAGTTCTTGGGGGAGAAGAAACACCATTTCAAATCCTAAAAATCAGATTTCGACAGTCGACGGTGTTACTGACGATGACAACAGTGAACCAGTCACAGTATCTTCTTCGAAAAGTGTCAAAAATTCAGAAAGAAATAGTACAGATTCATATATTAGCGAAGGCACATCTCAAAGATCCAGTTCGGATTTTGGAGTTGAAAGTACTTATTTGCCTATGGATGCAGTTCTACGGTTCTCTCGAGAACGTCTAAAATCATCTGATAGTGCAAATGATTCTTTTCACGTATCCACTCTGCGGCAAGTGAGCGAGGCCGGTGATCCGGTGTATCAAAATATGGTGTTCCTCAGCGATTCTTCCGCTTCTACCTCTGAAGGAAGACTATCATTTACCCCGCCGCCGCCGGCCAGTAAATCTTCAGTCCATGTCAGAGGCTCCGAAAATTGTATTTACGACGCCCTAATCGATGATGAGTACATGTATGCTTTGAACCCGGATACTGTCTACGATACGCATACCGAACCATTTGTTAGAGTGCCACGACGTAATTTAGATCCTGATTCCAAAATATGCTGTTGCGAAAAGGAAAATGATACCATCAACGCAGACAGCATGTTGGAAGACAGCTCGTCTTGCGGATCTTCTGTGGTGCGTAGCGACGAAATGTCGAGAAGCAAGTTCATTTGTTACTGCGAAGACTCTTGCTGCAAGTCGCATCACACCAAGAAATCCGCCGAGCGGTTCAGCTTTCTAGCTGCGTCTTACGAGCGATTGACCCATTCGGTTTCATTTCCTAATTTTCAGTTTTCTCACGCAGATTTAGATAGAAATTGTTCAACCATGCCGCCGCAATCCAAACGCAAACCAGATATGGACGCGTTCGACATTAGTTTTGAAACTCCCTTGAACGACCTACCAGATGAGTACGTATACGATGAAGTGCGTTCTGCTTTCGCTAAATGTGATGAGGATTCCCTAACGAAACAGCGTAACTCTACTACATCTTCAGTGTCCTTCCATTCTGTGTCTGATCATTCTTACGTTGTCCCAGATTCTTTAAAATGTACTGGGCCTGTTATTTCACCTGGTGTTACTGTCATCCCCGCACCTGAGCAGGCTGATAAAAGCACTGATGAATCCCAAGATTATTTTGACAATCAATATGAAAGAATCATGTCGAGTCCAAGTAGTGCCACATTTTCAGCGGAATCCTTTGAGTGTGCTTTTTACGATGTTCCAAATACTCCCTGTATCGCTGTCTCTGATTTAACACCAAAAATGTCCCATCATCACTCATCCAGTCTCACGAGCGATGACTTCGATAAGTATGAAGATATTGCTCATTCTACCATGACACCAAGCTTGAGAAATTCTTCAGTGTCGTTTCTGTCCTTTTATTCCGCATCCGACAGACCATTCTCCATAGTAACAGATTCCTCAACAAGCATTGTTGAGGAAGACGCCACTCGTGCACCCTTAAAATGTAATCCTAATAAAGAACCCCGTTTGGCTGAGTCTTGTTGTGTGTCTACCCCTGAAATTGTAAATGTCGCTTCCCCCTGTGATTGTCCTACGCTTGTTGCTAAGGGTGGCAGTTGCTTGTGTGTTCACAGCGGGTCGGACGGCGGACATTTTCCCTACTCCAAATCCCAGTTGATGGACGGCAGCTACCATTCCGAAGAGCTATCCTCCAGTTACCAGTCTGGAAGAGTGAGGGAGGCGGACCAGCTCAGCATTTCCTCGACCACGTCGAGCACCGGAGGCCCGAGTCCGCGGGAGAGGCAGCGGTGTGGGACCAACGATTCCTCAGTCAGCGGTGGCAACATCTACCTGCCGATGGCGACGTCCGGATACCACGCTCACAGTCCCGGCTCCAACAATAAAGTTTCTGTAAGTACTGTTTTTAAGCTTGGAGTATTAAACTTCTTATAATAACGCTTGTTTTTGCATTTTATTGAAATTCACAGCATGTTCGATTACGTAAGTTTTTAGTACTCATAAAAAGGTAAATATCCATTCATTAGCAATATTATTCAATAGCACATTTGGACTCCATCTGCAATGTACCATTTTTTATATAATAGTTACATAATACATTCAATAATACTTGTCAGAGAATTTGGTATTAATTTATATATTATACAAAATCGTTTTTCTTTTTTAGGCGTGTTCTGTCGTAAATTTTGATAAGCCGTATGATGTACAATATTGTATCTTTACTGAATTTCTCTTGAACCCAATAATTTTGCAGTTATAGAAGAATTCAATAAAGGTCGGCTTTGGAAATAATTTTCGGTTTTAATTTTGTCTCGTGGTGGATATTTTTACACATTGGTATTATTATCTAATCGTATGTACGTTCTTTTTCTAATTTTTTTCACAGACTCATTGTTACAAGAATTCAAATTATTTATTTATAATTAAAATTAGATAATATATCACTCAGATTCAGACAACATGGCAATGCATTCTGCATTGCCCCGGTAGCTATTACATTTTTTGAAAGAAAGAATTTTTTTGTACCTTTTTAAAGGGATTAATAAAAACTTCTTCTTCAAATGTAGCAAATTTATTTTGTGGTAACATAATTATAATTGATATAAATTAACTTTGTTTAAACCACTTATTTATTGAAAAAAATCAACATGTTTCGAAGCCAATGGCTTCTTCGTCAAGAAAACAAAAAAAAAAAATATTTCACTGAATGATAAATCCAAATCTTATTTAACGTCGGTTTTGGTACCAGTGTATCTTTGTGAAAAAGGACTTCAGAAATTCTCATTATTCAGAAAAGACTTCAGAAATCATATTACGCTGTCTCCAATAGTGGTGTGCATTTTTGTTTTCCTGACGAAGAAGCCATTGGCTTCGAAACATGTTGATTTTTTTCAATAAGTTAATTTGGATTAATAAAATATTAAATTTTTTGTTTCACTGAATGATACATCCTAATCTTATTTAACGTCGGTTTTGGTACCAGTATATCTTTGTGAAAAAGGACTTCAGAAATTCTCATTATTCAGAAAAGACTTCAGAAATCATATTACGCTGTCTCCAATAGTGGTGTGTATTTTTGTTATACACCTCACAATAGCAACCGAGTGAAATAGGTTTTTTTTTTTACTATTAGCGAAGTCGAAAACAGCTTTATTTGTTTTTAAATATCCACCAGGTGATAAAACTGATATTTTTGTTATTTTATCAACTCGCAATGGAAATGATGCATAGTGACTCCGAGCAAGAATAAAACGATTAATCTTGGACTGCGATCCTAGGGCATTCCGGGCTTATTATTTCTTACTTTGTCTTGCGTCCATTTCATTCACATCATTTTAAATTGGACAGACGTTGTTTAATTCTTCCAACTTTAATTAAGTAATCGAGATAATTTTTATAACGCCGCAAATTGTTTCCATTCCCGCGCTTTTTGGCCGGGTACCAAGCAAGAACGTGACGCAACGCGCTCGGTCTGGCTTTCGTCGCTCACTGCTAATGTAAACCGTATCTTGTTTGTGAATACGGTCTACATTTCCCCATCAAGTCTGAACTATTCCTGGACATCATTTTGGAAGATTGACCTTTTTGTGCGTGTTACATAAAGATGTTTTTTGCGTCGATCGCCGTTCGGGAGTTGAGGCGACATTCTGGAAACTGGGACACGCGTACATCGAAGGTTTTTTGCGCTACACTGCTTCAGTTTAAAAGCGAGATCGATTCTGTTCGGTTGGATTGATGGCTTTAATAACTTATTGAATTCAGACAACTAATTAGATTTTCTATGGTGTTTAGTGAAGTGTCTTTGAAGCAAGTTCTTCTGTGTGAACTTTTCATATTTCTTTGTGTTTTGTTTTATTTTTAAAACTTGAACTTGTGTGATCTTTGTAGAAAATTTTTAATAAAACATTTTTTATTTGACAACGGAAATAGGATGTAAGTAATCTTAATTATTTTTTTGATTATTTATACTCTAGGCTCTCGATTGACCGAGGCAGGCGAATTAGTTTTCATTCGGCCGTGTCATATGTAATTGAAAAATATTCACTACGCCAGCCTAAAAAAGGAAATTATCTTTAAAACGAAGAAATCCTGTAGGAATATCCAGTATCGGTGAATTCCACCTGGATGGGGAGACCCTTGAATCAGCTGTGAGGATGACACGTCAGAAAAATTTGAGGAGGTGAATAATGAGGCCATGTCTCGTCAGATGTCAGTACTGACAAAGAAAGAAGTTGAATGGCACTGATAACTTGTACTATTTGGGTACGCTTGGAATTGGTGTTTACTTTTGGCGCGAGGGGGCGGGCGCGTGACGTCAAATTGTTAATTATTTGGCGGAAATTATTATCCGGATTAATTTATTCCCTTCCAAGTTGGATAATCGAGAGTCTACAGTATTTTTATTGTTTCTGTGATAAGTTTTTAGAGGTCCATAATCCATATATGGAAATAAAAGCACTTGATTTTTAGTTCTACATGTTTGTTTCGCCTTATACGGCCATTATCAATCTAAATATTTTACATTCAACAACTTGAAAACTTAATAGAGATTCTATATTATTTTAAGAATTAAGGAAGGTTTTTGTATTTCTGCACGATTCTAAGAAACAATTATGTTCAAACACTAATGAAAGGTAATGTAAGGAAGAGGATAGCTGTACAATTTAATATAAATGAGATAGAGATAGCATTATTCTTGGTAATGATTATGTTCGAACGATAAGAATGCAGGGATTCCAAATTGCTATCTCAGATCTTTTCTGCGTTGGTGATTTGATTCATACGTCTATGACAAAGAGAAAAAAATTACGGCAGGATCAAATCCTAAAAATATTCTAATTAGAAGGGATCTATATATGTATATTGACTTGCTTGTTTATTTTTTTATCTTCTTCACGTTTGGCGATCTCTTGCTGTTCAAGCAAAGAATTTAGTCTAGATATGCAGTTGGTGCAGAATGGTAATTTATTTTATGTTTGTCATCTATTAAATGTTTCGCCAAATGAGAATCTATTTTACCGATTTTTTATGTTCCGAGAACCTTTTTTCAGTAAGAATGAAAATCGAAACGAGAATTGTTTAATTTGTTGTGAATTATTAAAAAAAAAATGCTATTGCCAGGACGTTGATTTCGCCGGGTGTGGGTGCGTTGGTTATCGGTGGATCGGTTGGCAATAGTCGGCGGAGAGCAGAAAAGTGGAGCAACAAGTCGCCCCGGTGCGTGACTGCGGCGCGTTTGGCTTTATTTCCGTACCGTGTCAAGCCAGCCAAGTTCAATGCCGCGCGTCTTCGGCCAACTTTCCTGTAAACAGTCCGATTTCCCGGAACGGGGGCGCTCGACGTTTAGGTGCCCCTTCGTGGCGCGGCGTGAATTCTGGGAACGGTTGTGAAATGTACCGGAGTGCACCAAGTAGAGTACGTCACCGAAAACTGACAAATTAAAAGAAAGTGACGGTAGACCTCTTTCCACAGAATGTTGGTTGAATTAGTAAAACCGCCACCAGATTTTAGGTCTACCGGTTTCGAGACGCTCCCATCTCTTCGTCAGGACCAACACTGCACTACTGTGTTTACAACACTATACACCGCAACCATAGTATTAGTAAAGTTTCACCAATAATTGTCACACGCGTGTTTATCTTATCAAGAACCAATATGCACTCATGTTAGTGCATATGAGATTCGATAAAGAATTACGTCGAGTTTCTCAATTAATTTGGTCAACCTCTGAGACTTCTTTTATTCCCGATCTTGAAATAAAACATTAAAGGACTGCGCTTTGCCAATATTTAAAAGATAAATACATAATCGCTGAAGTGCTACACCGCCATATCGAAGATTGTTAAAAGCCCTGGCACAAATGATAAGGAGTAATTTGAAGGGGATAATTAATATTGATGAATAAACAAAGGTTTTTTTTGAGAAAACCTCGTATCCTCCTCTACTTGAGGATACAACAGAAGAAAGTATTCTGTAAAAATATGCTCGATGTCCTTGAACTTCAGATGAGGGCGGAAGATGTTAATGTACTCGTGTTAAAAAATATTGGCTTGCGGCCCATTCACAACGTGCATAGCGTAAACACTAAACACTGCAACCAACGCGCCGTACCATTTGGACCCACCTTTAGTAATTTAAGATTTAAAAAAAAATGGGTGTGTGTACTTAAGTAAGCGCGTTAGAAGTTAGGCTTCTATGACATATATTAAAAACCCGTGTTGCATTGTATACTTTGCGTTGGGACATGACTGGACAAAATGTGCATGCGCAGTGGATGGCGTACGTGACAATAGCTTGTAAATAATATAGAAAGTTTTATCAATAATAATAATGGCAGTAGACTTGAAATAATCAATAATAGTAAGCTCAGGCACTAAGGTCTCTGGTACAGTCAAATTCAGTTCTTGCTGGAAATACTTCGAGGGTAAAAAACGATGCATTCTTCAAGAGATATATCTGATAAGGCTAGCGATTCGGATCTTCAATGCATTCGCAAGCTCGGCCAGCTTTAACTTCACACTAGCTTGGTTTGGTACGGTACCAACCCGGTCCAGCAGGAGAAGACTCGACTGTGGCAGTCTCTGCTGGCGATCTAGCTCACTATAGACGTACCACTATAAATTGGCTTGCGAGGGAGGGCGTCCCTGTCGCTTGAACAGAAGTTGCCTGGGTGTAAATTTATTACACAATACATAATGTACAGAATACGGTGACCTGTGTCGTAGCCTTTAACAGAAATTTAGTTGGGCAGCACTAAAGAAACCAAGCAGTAATGGCGGCCGTTCTATCCGTCAAACTGTCAGACGGTAATATCGGTCCATTATTTGTTCTTTCAGCTTCGCAAAACTTTAGTACTTCATTGGCAATTGTTCTTGCACCATCTCGGACTGTTTAGGATGTTTTGGACATAATAATTCAGTGTATATTGGTCATCAAGATGTCACAGCTCCCGAGCAAATATAAAATTGAACTGAATGATAGGGCGAGGGGTTACCGCCGGGTGCGGGCGGGGCGGGTTTTAGTTAGAAATTCGCCGCACGACGATTTACGTTGGCCAAGCAATAGGCTCGCCAAGAAAATCTCCCTGAGACCTCCTAGGAGGCAAGAACTGCTTGAATACGCTTTCCAATGAGATTAACCTGTCCGATGGTAACAGCCCACGGCTTGTATACCCTTTCAGTAGCGGTAGGGACGACGCATTAGCGACATCATTAACGGCCGAGCTGCCCAGTCAACTGGCTCTAGGGTGCTATTTCGGATAAACCAGCAATTTTGTCAGAGTTAGTTCGGTTCAATTTGTTCATGTGGTTCCAGGTCATGGACACTTTTCGTTCACTTTTCTTTTGTTTAAAGATGGTCACTCGTTTAATACAGTTTTTTTTCTATTCAGCCCACCCCACCGAAGAAGCCTCCGCGGCGAAACCTTTCGGTATCGCCCACGCACCTCCTGCCGCCGCTAGCCTTCCCCGGGTCGGGAGCCGCACAGCAGAGCGGGCAGCTGGCTCGCCACCAGCAGACCAGGAGCCAGGATGACCTGGATGATTTTCAGGTAAGTCACCGTTCGAACTTGTCACGCATCACCCCGTTTACCCTCAAAGCTTTACCAGTTTGTGTCCTGATTCCTACATGCATAGAGCCTTTGAAAAACCTAATAGGCAATGTTCCCTGTAAGATGTGCACAAATAAGCGAAAACCATATTTTAGATTAGCCTTTAGGGGGCTATTTACACCAGCCTGAGAGAATAAAATTTTTGTCGAAATTTTCACAAAGAGATGTTTAATTATTATTTTTAGCAATTATTAAGGTACCTACATATTAAAAAATTATTTGATTGTAAAATTTTTGAAAAATAAAATAAATGGCCGTGTCATGTCTATTTATGTGGAGCCCCTCCGCCGTGACTATCCTGAAACTTAATTAATTAATTAGTGAAATATTTATGATGTAGCATATCCGATTTGGAATAAACCGTTTCTTCAAATTGGAAGCAATTTGAAAAAAAAATCCCTTAATTTTTTTTTATAGATTGTTATTTTTGTTTTCTTACTTATTTATTTAGTTAGTTAATATGACATCCCGGTATATTAACTAGTATTCACGGTACTGGATTTTATCTCAGGGGGGGACATCAACGGTTTAACAAATAGTTTATCGGAATTAATAATCCGCATACTGCATTGTAGATATTTCATTTCTAAATAAGTACCTGATCTTATTTTCTATCTCGGACAAACGTGCATCGGGGAAAGGTGCATCTCTGTCATAGAGAAGGAGATCCACGGAAAAGGACAAGACGCGGCCATTTTTTTAAAAATTTCAATAAAATGATAGTTTAAATTGTTTCTCAATAAATGCCAATAAAAAATTAAAAGAATAATCATCTCCTTGTAAAAAATCTCCCAATTTCTACCTAAATTTCAGGCTCCAAGGGTGGTGTAATAAATGGTGAACATTTGCGCAAATATTTTTTTTATATTACTGGTCAGGCCAGTTTATAGCCCGCACACTATAATAAGAAAAATAAAGGGAACGTTGCTAATAGGTCGTTTTTAAGACTACATGGTCACTGTCACACTGCCATATTTTGTCCAATCTTCATCGATTCCTTGTGCCTTGATCTTCTCGATCGATCGGTTGATCTATTTCTACATACACTTTCCACGTAACCCTGTCAACCTTCATTCCAATTCTCTTGACTATCTTGATTTTCCACCCGTGTACCTGAGATCATGCATTTCCACTGTATCTTGAGTGCTTTCGTGTTTTGTCAACCTTGCGCATCACTTCCCTATGTCAATGTGGTATTTGAACGAATGCACTACTCATTTGCACGATGAGAAGCTCCTGTTAGCAATTCCTGCAACCCGGGCACTATTCGCTTCTTTATTTTTTATTTTCTTCTTCTTCAACGGGGATGGAGATTCCAACAATGTCATCGTTCATACGACTGTCGTGTCCATCGCAAAATTTTTACTATGGAGTGTCCGAATAAAGTTCGTCGTGATTGTGAGGCATTGACTCAACTTTATACCCCGCAGTGCTTGGATTGTTTAAAATCCTTCAAATCAACATATTTTTTTTACTTCATAATAATTTTCGACCATTGTCATCTCATTGCTTGGCATTGCGCTTCATGCTTCCAATACACTAAATTCTACTCTTCATCAAAATCTAACTACCAAATAAAAGTTTTCTCTGATTATCTTCGACTTGAGCTGCTCAAGCTGGAAATTTGTAAAGAGTTTTAGTGGTGCATCTTAAGAGTTTGTTATTTTTAACAGGCTCCAGGCTCTAAGCTCACTGGGCTGCGGCACGGCAGGTCAGTGGACCAGTACGTAGACAACGACCTGAAAACGTCGCCCAGAGCGCGGCCTGTACCGCAACCCAGACCCTCGCTAGCCCTGCTGGCCGCTAGCAGAAAGGAGCAGCCCATAGCCATCAGCACGATGTACGAGAACGTCGTGATCAAGGAGCAGAACCCGCGCAGAAAGCTGAGAAGGAACCCCACCAACCAGTACGAAAACTACAACCCGAAAGAGTTGAACAACGCGGGGGCGCAGGACGAGGAAACCTTGCTGGCCAACAAGGCCCAGAGGTACAACTCGTCGCAGGAAAGGTCTTCCTTGGAGAGCCTTCTGGACGACGTGGGGTCTTTTACTCCCAGCGACGTCGAGTCCAGGACGTGCAAGAGCAGATCTACGATACAGACTCCGCTCTCCCCCACCCACTACGACCAGCCGCCCACGCCGGACCACCCCCCGCCCTCCGCTAAACAGGCGGAGATTAGCATCCACGAGAGGATGAGGCCTCTGAGTCAGGTCAGTATTGACGATGGAGAGTCGAATGTGGTATTTTGATTTGCGGGCTGCACAGTGTATTGGCTTTGTACTTTGATGATTTTGATGTTATATGTTGTCGTAACAAGTGCAATCGCTTTGTTTGTAGATTTATTCACATTCATTTTAGTCACTTTGGTTTATTTTTAGTTCTTTTTTACAATTTTAACTTGATCAGAGATTCGGTCTTGAAATTTGATTTTTAACCAGGCTAAACTGTTCATTATTAAGTCAACTTGCCTAATATTCGGCATCGTTATTATGAAATATAGTTTAATTCTAAAATCAATGCCAATATGTTCATTTTTATTTTTGCCACTTACCATAGCATTGACAATTTTGAGTAGCCTGAATGACCAAATTACAAAATGTGGTCGATGTCCCGCTTGGATTCTTTCCTAAATAAATTCTAAATAACTTCTTCAATATGAGATTCTTCTTCAAGATGAGAGCTAACGAAAGTAGTGACATTAATTATTAATAAGAATAAACTTTGTTTTAACCACTTATTTATTTTTTCGGGGCCAATGGTCCCTTCATTAGGATGAATAAATCCTGATGAAGGACCATTTAGAATATTCTTAGGTTTTCACGGCCACACAGAATCTTCTGGTTTGTGTCTTTTGGGATATTACGCCGTGCTTTTACGACCTTTCTGGCCGACGCGCGACGTTTCGTTTCGCTATGACGGACCCTGCAATGCGATTCGAAACGTTGGCCAGAAAGGTCGTAAAAACACGGCATAATACCCCAGAAGACACAAAGCAGAAGAAGGAATATTGGCCCCGAAACAATTTCATTTGTATTATCAAACGGTATTTTCAACTAGTAACTGGTGAAAACAATGTTTATTCTTATTAAATTCTAAATAGCTTAGCTCTTTTATTTCAGTACTTTTGGAACATTCAATTAAATTTTTCGTTAGGGGTGAATGTGAATGAACTAAGTACCTACATTAATTCGATTAAGTATTGATTATTTAATCACGATGATTTGGACTACTTATGTAGTTTTTTTTAAGTGAATATTATTGGTCGAGGCTAGTATAAATATGTTTAATATATATTTTTTGAAATTGACGATTTATTGATCTATGTTACAGAAAATTATTGTGTTATTTGCAAATATCTGTACGAAAAGAAACCCTTGTAAAACAGTCTTCTTACACAGTAAAAGTTTCACGGACATGAAATATAATATAAACATTTAAAAAAGTCAATTCTATTTTTTTTACATCATGTTGTATGGATTTTGCGGTGCTTATGTAAATAAATTAAATATTTCTTAGATATTTTTGAAATCCTTTTGTTAAAACAGCTGTTTCGCCAAACTTGGGCATTATTTTAGATTGTATGAAATAATTATGTACATATTTATATAGAGAGCTGGTTCTCAAAAACAGATTTATTTAATCATATTTCTATGCAAAATTTCATATCGATTTAGCTTAATTTTATATACATTCCTTGTTTTTTTATCTGCAGAATGCGGCATGTTTTATATAATTTTTTTACTATCTATTTTCCAGTCGAACATCTTACATATTTATCAAATATTATTTTTGTGTGTACCTATCAACTTTTATCCAAATTTTAACCTTAAGAAAATGTAATTTTATTAATTAGGCTATCTTTATGTCAGTAAATAACTAAATGTAGTTATTGTTTTTGATTTGAATTAATTTCCTACGTCATTGTCTGAAATTTATATTTTTAAATTGTATTCTTACCTATATATAATACCTAATTATAATCGAAAATTCGGTTAACTTAACAAAAGCTACGAAAATGAATCGATTTGAACCTTTTTTCAGTTGATTTGAAGCTCTTATGGACTGCTAATGTTAAAATACGTTTATTACAACACTACATATCATTATATATTATAATTAAATATTAGTGATTAAAAATATATTGTAAAAATCAAAATTTCCCACCATAATACGAGTTTTTTAAAATCCACGAATTATATAATAATATTATATTGTTTCATGTTTTGCTTAAACTTTTATGTTTGTATTTAAATTTATTATTTTTAATAGTAAATTGTTATTTAATAGTAAATCATATTTCTAAAGCGCACTAGGTATTTAACCGTGTAATATTAATGTACATAAAAATACATTTTTATTTAATTATAAGTATAACTATTTTCTATATTTGGTTGCACATTATGGACTACTTAAATCTATTCCTTATTTTTCTGAAAAAATATATTATTAATTTTAAAATATTTTATTTGGGTGTTATTTTATTCATCCTTTATATTGAAAAGACATTATGTTTATCTTTATAAATATTTATTATTTTACTTTAAAATTGAAGTTTTAATTAACGTATTTTATTTTTCAACATAGCATTGGAAGGCCCGCATGATTCGCTTTGACTGTGTTATTTTTTCCTACATCTGTACCTAAATAAATATTCATATTTAAAAAATGTTTTATATGTGTTTGAAAACCAGCATGTCAGAATTTTGTTTTGTTTATTGAAATATTCAATAGAAGCTTAACCCTTAAAGTGTTACACGACAAAAATGTTGTTGGCATAAGAGAGGTTAAGCATTGTATGTACAAAGCTGTTTCTTGGCGTAAATGCATGAATTTGATTTTGCATATTGTATATTATACTTTTTGACAGAAGTTACCAATATTTTTAGTAAATATTTTTTACATTTTATTTTGTTTTTCTTTTATTTCAAACCCCCACTTCTTGTAAATATGTGTTATCTATAATGGTTTTAATGTATCGGACGCTATCCTGAAAAAATCTTAATTTTATCTGTTCTGTGGAATATCTTTATTCTCTCGTGATTCTCTTTTTAAAGGAATTTCAATGTACTTCGTGAGCGCAAATTCTTCATAGATTTTTTCAGCTTTCAAATTGTCCCTATTTTGAAACACTATTAAAAATAGTGTATAAATATATATTTTTTATATTTGTATTTACTTAACATGAAGGATAATACATAATGTGTAAGACATGCAGTATGTATTAAAGAAGACGTACTATTATAAATATAAAAGAGATATTCATCATTTTTTTTAAATATATTTTATTTTATCTTTGTAATACTCACACAATATGAATTATTAAATTTCTACTATATTTTCGAGAGGAGCAGTCCCTCTCATCGTCAGGTATAGATAATAACTAACTTCAATACAAAATATATCAATCTAATCGGGTAGGTCAGGGGGTCGCGCGGTGGGAAGGGGTATTTTTTTCCGCAAAAAGCTCTAGGATTGGTGAAGTGGTCTGAAATATGATATTATATGGATTATGTTAATATGTTAATTTCAATGGAAACCATTGAAATCCTAAAAAAAATTAATTCTAATTCTCAAAACACACTATAAAATAATATCACATTTCAGTTCAATCCTAGAGCTTTTTGCGAAAAAATACCCCTCCCCACTACGTGACACCCTGACCTACCCGGTTAGATTGATAAATATTGTATTTAAGTTAGTTATTATCTACACCTGATGATGAGAGGGACTGCTACTCTCGAAACTATAGTAGTAATTTAATAACTCATTTTGTGTGTATATTACAAAGATAGAATAAAACATACTGTAAATTATAATGTTGCACCGCGAAGTATCTGCCAAATCTTTCAATGAGATATTATTGGTCAATTTAAAAACATACCGGCATTGCAAAAAAATATATTCACCATGACTTTATTATCACTTTCGTTCAATATTCAACTGTGGCATATAGTAATTTGCAATATATTCTTTCCAGTCCCACATAATTCCGCTGTTTGCACGTATTATTTTTATATTATATCACAATGGTTTATTGCGAGATATACCAAAAGTTTATGGTTATTCGTTATTGTTTTTAAATGCTGACTGATTATGATGAATTTTTACATTATGTTTTCGTAAATAAATACACGAATCTATCGACCGACCGCTGCATATTCTGGTTCTGTAAAAGTTAGAGCTTATTTGGACAAAAAGGGCCATTTTGTAATTAAAGTTACTGCTTACTCGGCACCCTCTTTTGAATGTCGTCTGGTTTTTAATTAATTTTAATGTCATATTTAACGGATGTCCGTAAAGTTCTGTATACAGTGACTAGATTTTACAGTGAATAATGTTTTTGTTAAACTATATATAAACAATAGTAAACGAGCCTTACGTGTTGGTGTTTTGTGTCTTGAGTGTAGAATTACTGCAAAGCAATTACTCAATAATGGTACGATAGGTATGCTCATAATAAGTATTCTCTGATTCGACTTCAAACCATTCCCGGCCACAAACAAAAATTGCGAAATGTTCTTTAATCGCCATAAAATCTCGTAAATTGGTGCAACCTACAATGATTCAACAGTAAAATGAAACCGCAATTATTCGGCTAAATATCTACCTTCGGTATGCAATATTGGACGTAGTTGTGCAGAAAACGACCAACCCAAAAAAAATGGAATTGGGAGAATGGCTTATATAAATTTGAATCTACAATAACCTAATACGTCCATATTTAATTAATTATTGCATATTTTTTGAAAAAGGTTAATTGTAAAGATATTTTTCATGGTTTATGTTAATGTAATTGTAAGAAAACAACTTTTATTCATGAACATAATATGACGCGTGTTACAGGTTAGATTCTATCTACAAAATGTCTGATTCTTTCTGCATACTGTACTATCCGAGGCGTAGAAAACGTTCAACCCACTTGGATGTTTTCTACAAAATTATCATCGTGTAGTAACAGTGGGTTTGAAAAAGATGCATAACCCATCCATACCACACGTTTGTTTTCAATTGATTTTTTTGCCAATGATTTATAAATTTGAAGCCACAGAAAACAGTCAAACCACTTTTATGAGAGTTAATTTAACGGCGATAGCCGTGATGAGGGTTAGAAAAATACTGAATTTACAAAAAACTATAGCAGTTAGACCTTGGACGATTTCACACGTACCTAAAGATGTCAGAGTGAGATCCAAAACCGTATATTAATTTTTTTTCATTTTGTGGGTTGGTCGCTTTCTGCATAACTACTTCCAATTATACGACGCAGAAAGTTTGTTCTACGAAAGGTTTTGTAAGAACTGTCGGAATAGGTTTTTTTATGAAGTTAAAATATTGCGGAAAAGGAATAATCTTCGAATTGAAGAATTTCGAACTAAATAATGGTTGAGGAATATAATTATTAGGTTTTCCTGCTTCCCATCGTCTCGCTGCTTTTCCAGGTATTGCTAGTATCCCCGTATTTTTCTTAAGGGTTCGGGCCTAGTGAGCGATTCTAAAAAAATGTGTCAAAACCATAAATTATTTATTAATCATACTAAGTACATTGAAAAATATATATATTTCGAGAATCTGTACACAACTATTTATAAAAAAAAGTGTTGTGGACCCCATACAGTCAAATGAACAGACTGTCTTTGTGAAAATCCTATGAAGATCCTATGAAGTAAAACGAAATGGTTCTTCATTATTTACATGAGCATTTGATCGAAGAAATTAGAAAAATATCGATTTGCTGAAAAACGGTAAAGGTTCAAATTGAAAATTTGTATTCACACTAAAAAATGTGTATTTTTTGTTGAATTAAAAATATTATTTTAAAAAAATCCTTATTCATTGGTATGCTAGTTTTTCGGGTTTAGAAAACGCTAGTAAAATTAGAAAAAATATCTATCGGATAGATTTTTTAATATTTTGATCACTGGTCTGGAAAATATGGTTTTGAGAAAAACGCGTTTAAAGTTTAAAAGGTTTTTTACTTTGGAATAGGATGCTTTCTTACAATTGTTAGAACTCCTTTAATATTTTTTGTACTCAATTTTTGGAGAATATTCTCGAAGAGTGAAAAAGACAAAAATCGATTTTGTCAAAATTCTGACTGGGCATTTTAACCGTTATTATACAGCCTTGCTGTTTACGTTTGACACATGTCTTGACATTTCACATAGAAACCTTACACGTACCTACTCCCCTTGCATTTTTTTGTCTTACCTACTAATATAATAATATTATCTTAGGAATAAGACAAAATTTCTGACACCCATCGAAATTAAAGTCGTGATAAAAATAATACTCTGAAAATTATGATTAAATCGAAATTAAAGTCGTGATAAAAATAATACTCTGAAAATTATGATATGTTCAAATTTTTCAGAACAGTACTGGATTTTTGTCTCAGGGACATGATTAATCAATCAATGTATATTATAGAAGTCTCACAGAGACGAAACTGCATTTTTATGGGAAAGTAGGTATACAAATCTTTGGGTGTGTATAGAGCGTACGACCTGTCGTACGGCTAGCTTAAGTTATCACTTTAGACAATGTAACCTTCGCCATTTCCACCCATGATAGAATATACCATGTCTACTAATTTTTGGAAGTTTTATATATATTTAAATTATGCGTCACATTTCATATATGAGTTGTAACCATCCTCCACGCGGCCGGCGCCAAAGCTATTTCATTCCGCTTAAATGACCACAGTTGTCGCTAATGAGACATCTATAGTTGATTTTGGAATTTGGGTTAAAGTGATCACTTAAGCCAGCCGTACGATAGGTCGTAAGCCCTATATACTCCCAAAGACTTCTATACCTACTTTCCAATAAAAATGCAGTTTCGTCTCTGTGAGACATCTATAACACACATTGATTAAAATAATACTCGATTGTGTGTATAGTGTAGTGTTTGGTCAATTGAAAAGGCCTTTCTGAAGCCAGAAGTTTTTAAATAATTATCTTAGTAATCTGGACCGCTGTGACTGTAATATGGCTGGACATTAAGTACGTACTTGGTTATCTTTTTATGGGGTTTAACGCCGCGTGCTATTGACCGAAGTGGTGAAATTCTCATCCAAAGCTTCCATGGTGAATCCCAATGGCGGTCTGCCTCGTAATGGCCTCGCTCGAAACATTACTCGGCGCATAAATATTTACGTGTCTTTTCCGTGCTCCACATATGGAAATACAAAATATTTGATCAACCTTCAGGAGAAAGCCTTCAACGCTTTCAATACAATATTGATATTATGTATTCCATTTTGTCGCACAGTGGCTTATAAACTAAGAGTTAGCGACCGGTCAAACTTACGTTTTAGTATCAAACCTGAAATATTTTCTGTAGAGAAAGAAAAATTTTCGAAAAAAAAAAAAATTCTATAATAAAATGTTTCGAAAAAAAATTACGGACATTACACGATGTTACGCGGACGGACGGACGGATGAAATTATTATAATTGAGATTGTTTTGTATTATATGTCCTTTAAAAATCTTTAAAATATTTGTCCACTGTTTTGTATTTTTTATTATTCCTAATATCTTGATGGCACTTGTTTAGATGAAAATACAATGACAATCGGATCTACTCTTTTTCCCTACTTAACCCATATTATACAACGTTGTACAGTTCGTTAATTTTGACGTGATCATTATTTTAGAAGTTCCTAGAAATCAGTTTGTTCCATACACATCTACTAATTTTTTTATTCAAAATGTCCAAACATTAAATTTTAGCCAATATTTCTGCTATAACGACGTCTTGACATTTCGCGTAGAAACTTTAAAGTTCACATACATAAATAAGTACATATTATATATTTTATCTATGGATAATCCTGGGAATAGGGCGAATGTTGTTAAATAGATTTCGTTAAATGGGACTTCTTAAAATTAGCCATCCATATATCACGTATGTACGATACAATATATGTGGGGTATAAAAGCAAAAGCAGAATTCGCCGAAGTTTAGGTACTAATTTAAAATGTACTTAATTCTATATTTTATGTATCTATTCCTTTCCAAAATCATGTTTCATATAAATTATTGTTTCCTATAAAATCTCGTATTCAGTCCATTATAAATTAATATTCCTCGATGACTGCATTTTATTATTTTAGCATATTGCTGCCTTTGCTTTTATACCCCACATAAGATCTAATATAAAAATACAGAATATCCATATTAAAATATATGATCAACTTATTCAGCACGTATTTACTAGGTTTTTTTTTTAAATTTATATATTTTTCTTATTATTATTTCCTCTGTGATTTCATTGAAATTGTTCATTGATGCAGCATATTAGTATATAGAGAATTTAATGTATCTCGGCCGTGAGTCACGGCTGTAAAAATAACATCATCTAGCGTCTTGATAGCGTTGGAGACCTATTCCGCCCACTAAGCTAAAGGCGGTCAACCCAAAATTTTTGAAAAAAATTTTTTTTTGTGGTTTTGGATCCTTGAGGTCATATTTTACCTTGTTTGCCGTATTTCCAACAAAATATTAAAACATAAGCATTTTCTATTTGCATATATCCATCTGGGGTATGTGACATGTAGCTTATTTGCAATTTTAAGTTTTAAACTATATAAAAATACCTCAAATAATAATAAAATAAGATTTTTATCTGTATTAATTCAATATCTTTTGACTGAGCGAAAAATAAATTAATATTCATTTGAATTATAGACATTGCTCCATTCACGTTTCCTTAATTTACTCAGTAATTTGTTTAGTGAAGATTTTTTTTTACCTTAATAGAAAGTGCGGCAGTTTTGTTGTTCTTACCTAGAGAATTATGTATTTTAATATGTACATCATTATTTCAACTTCGATTCATAATGTTGACATTATCAGAAATTTAATATTTATGTTTCGTACGGCTGGCTCGTCTATCGGCAGCTGTTCCATCTTACAATATGCGAGAGTAATTTTCTAATGGACATAACGAGTTGATGAGCTAGCGGTCTCCGAGACTAAATTGCGTCGGACGTTTTCAAGTCTATGAATTAAGTTATGGTTTTCATTTTCCGACTAACGAGCAATTTTTCTCTAAGCTTGGCAGATGGCAGTCCGCTCATTTACAATTTTTCCACTCAAAGAAATCATATAACACTAGCAGAAAGTAAGGTACCTCGCCGGCTTTTCTAGGTAGTGGCGTCGTGCAATTTTTATATTTTGTGCAATAATTTACCACAAAAAATTTGTGTAGTAGAATTCATGTACGCTCAGTAGAAGTTACATATACTTCTACAAACTTTCTTAAAAACACGATTTTTGAACTTGTATGTAAACTGAATCTACCAGCTGACAGTTCATTTTCTTTCATGGTTTATCGATTTTCGGCCTAAAACAGTTCCGTATTCAAAAGTTTCGAAAATCACAACTTTGACAGCCGCATTTTTTTATTTTGAAAACTACTATCTAACGATTACGTCTTTTTGCAATAAATATTTTTCGAGTATCACTTTTAATCGTTGTTAGCATGGCGACAAACAAAAACTTTCTTAAAAAACGATCAAGACATGAACTCGCGTATAAACAGAACCTGACAGTTGACAAGAATTCAATATGGTTAGTTAGTTAGTTAGTTCTGGTACGGCATTTCCACTTCATGTTCCACTACATGCTGCGTGCGCAACTTCGTTACAATAAAAGTTTTATCCTTAATGCGCTAAAAAAAATACAACTTAAAAATTTTAATAAAGTAATTTAATTAAATTAATAAATTAAAAGCATAACTTAAAAAATACAAAAAACATAAGAAGTATAACTCAAAAATGAGTACCTATATAGTAAAAGTAAATATATAAATAATTTATTGTATCATGAAAGCGGCACGCGTACCACCTGGCGACATATTAAAGCTCGCGAGCTCGATTCCAAAAATTTCAAGTTCTCCAGACGGGCGCAACCCGCCGACGTCTCCCTCAGAATAGAGACGAATTTTAGCTTTTTTCATTTGAATCCTAAAAAACACTGCTTAGTTTTTCAATATTTTAGATTTTTTTTCCGTTAGTCGTTGAACTGTTATTATGGTAACTTATATCTAATTCTTATTATTCATTCGCATCAATACAAGTCGAATAAAATGATAAAAATCTTGTAAAAATGTAAAATATATTTTTTTAACATCCATTTTCATTTTATTATCTAAATAATAAGACGAATGATGGACTCGATCGTGAAATTCGATGATATTTCTTTGAATTTATGTTACTTATAAATTTATTTACTCAATTATTTTTTTTGAATTTTTAAATAAACAGAGATTGTAGCAACAGCACACTTGGTAAGCGCATTCGGGCTTGCGATATCATTTTCGACACTCGGAATTTACGTCGAAAATATATAATTTTCGATGCTTTCTGTCTGACACAAGCTCATAGTATTCAAATAAGTAAGTAATATGAGTAATAATATTCTACTCATTATCCTTAATGAAAAAAAATTAAACACATCTACTTCTAATGAATCCTCGAGTCTGAGTATGATGTTATATCAGAATTTCTAAATATACCGAAATTGTGATACATATACATGGTGTCTCATAGCTGGTAGCAAAAACATTAGGTGGGTAGTATTTATTCGATTTTGAATAGAAAATATTTTTTACACTTTAGGTGAAATGTCAACAATTATGGAGATAAGCGACATCAAGGTTTGAATAAGTGAGATTTTTGATTTTTGTTTTTTTATTTTTATTTTATTTATTTGGTCATCCAACAGGGAGACTTCTTGGTAAGATAAAATACAGAAAAAATAGTTAAATGACTCCCAAAATTAAAAGATGACACAGATAAGACATAATTATAGACAAGTCAATTCGATGATCAAACATTTACGAACTTGTATTCTTTTGCTTGAGGATTACGGAATTATTATTTTATTTTTTAAAATTTAAGTTTATATATATTTCTGGCTTATTTATTTCTAACTATCACGAAAGTAATTAATATTGAATATTAAAAATTCATACGGTTTGGTACAGGTTAAATAAAATGTATAATACCTTGCATAAATTTAAAAAATATTTTTTGTAAGGTTAATATAATTTTATTTGACTTTATTACCATTAAAGCGAATGAATTTTTGATTTTCCATATTAGCTAGTGTGGTGATGTAGTCAAACGTTTTACAGAAAATACATATGTCGCTATCTCCAACTGTCGACATTTCACCAATGTATGAAGGACATTTTTTTAAAATAAAAAACAAATCACTTTGTTTTCACCACTTTATTAGATTATACAATCTACATGTTTCGAGAACAATGTTCTCTACTTCAGGATTGTTTGTGTGCTAAAATAAAAAAAGATAAATCATGCAAGTGTATTACGGAGAAGGGGTGAGTGAGGGGTGGGGGGAAACGGAGGTGTTAATATTATGGAATGTCATCTGAAGGGGATGGAATCTTAAGTGGAAAAATATTCAATTGTGGGTTGTTGTTCAAAATTGAATGAAGAAAACTCCCCGAAGTTTTTGCCACTAGCTACGAGACACCCTGCATTAGGATCCTTACTTTATAAAATATTTCTTTTCAAATAGTTAACACGCATATAAGTTTGACTGCCGAGTGCACGTCTTGGCAGAGTAAAGTAATGTGTACCTACACGTGTGCGCAGAACGCGGATTGTTTGTCTACCTACTCCTCCTGCATTTCACAGTCTGTCTGCTATCTTTCATTATCCTCCCCCGGTTGGAAGACGTACCGGTGCGTGAAACCGTTTGACTAGAGCATCATACGTCATAGCTCCGAGATGAGGATGCTGTGAGCTGTAGAAACCAGCGATATTTGCCGTGTGACACTTGACGGGCGCCGTTCTATACGGTTGTAAATTTAAATAATATTGTACGAGTGGTGGTTAGTGTAGGTATAAAAAAGTAACCCATAAAAACCAAGTTTTTATTATACTCCCTTTCTTTGTAAAATATAACAACAATTAAAGACGAATTAAAACATATAACATAACACTAAACTTACAGTAATTTAATATATTTCTAAAATGTCAGATGTTTTGAGCTTTGATAAGACACTTCATGCTTTGAAGATTAAATTCTAAAAACATTTGTCAGTCAATTTAGATTTTCGACATTCGTAGTGAAGTACCTTTTATGTATACCGACGGAGTAATTCAAATTTAGAAAATATTCCGCGACGTTATCGGGCCGCCGTTGCTAATCAAACTTTTCTAATGATTCCAATTTGAAAAACCAATAAAATTTCTGAAAATCCGAAATTATACTATAATTATTAAATTTTTTTAACGAAAATTTGATAGATCCTCTTGATCGTCGCCACGAGTCTACTTGCCAAGTTTCAGCTCGATTGGATCACGAGAAAAGGGTCAAAAATCGATCCAAAGCTTTTTTTGACGGCAAGCCGGCAAGCAAGCAAGCAGACGCCACGAGTTAATATAAAGCGAGTAAAAAATGCATTGCGACTCCTGCACAGAATATGTTTTTTCTGGTGTGGAAAAATGTTCATTATAAATCAATTTAAAATTCGAAAAAACCTTGTCTTGCGAGGATACTTACCTATATATGTACAACATACTTTCATGGAATACATGTAAATGTATTTAAGTACATCAGATGCGTGCAGTCAGTACATTGACGTATGATTTTTACGTAAATATATGTTTTGAAAAAAAAAACAAAATGAAATGTTTATCTGAATCACAACACTTTTTTAACAATTGTTATATACATATTTAATGTCGATATATTGCGTAGAAATTCAAGTTAAGAGCAGCTTATTTCACAGTACCTACTGACTACGCCCCCGATGTACACACACGCCTTATAGCTTTGCGTGTTTTAACATTCAGACACGTTTTCAACGTATTTTTATGTTAACACTTATTTATATTTTGTTTATGTACACTGTAAAATAAATTTATAAATGACATAGCAATATGCTAGGTAATTTGAATAAGTAATGTCAACCGTTGGCGTAACAAAGTACTAGAGCGGAAGTACTTTCTTCCGCCAGAAACCGATGCTTGGTAGTTTATGTTTGGATAAAGAGGAATGGCGATTGTTAAAAGATCCGTTAGAATCGGTTGACGAAAGCGCGTGAAGAAATAGATGATATCTTTAAACATAATTATTAAACTGTCCCAGCGTTTATATTGGTATGGAATGGCACTCTCTTTATAACCTGTGTACTCTGTATATCCATTACAAGACGTATAGAAGTGCAAAGAAGATTTTATCTTTTAAAGGTGTGTCGTAAGAGAGAAATTTAACGTACCACAAGAAGTTAATATAGATTCTTACTCTTATATTCCACAGTTATTTCCCAAAGAATGAATACCACCGTCTATGATTATAAAGGTACAATATAAGTGTGTCGTGTCAATCATATGCACTACTAAGAGATTCAACAATTTAATAAAAAATATACGACTTTTATTTCGTCTTCAGAATATTGTTTTTGCTTTAGTAATCCTCAATTGTATTGCTTCAAAAATTCATATAGCCAGTTAGAAAAAATGCCAATGGGCGAGACAAGAGCAATATCTATGCCATATTTTTATTATAGCGGCGGGAAAATAGTATGATAGTGCGCTAGTTTAATTTTATAAGAAAAAATTCCAATGTAATGTAAATCAAATCTTGCAATAATAGTCCTTTACCCTGTGCAAAATCTGTATAAAAATAGAAACTCTCGACCGTGTACTATATTAAATGTTGCGCTTTACAAATTTTGCTCCTTTTCACTCTAGGACCCTGAGGAAAATACAGGCAGTTCACCCGCCCCTCTGTACATCTCACTCTCCCCTTGCCTGGACCAAATTTTGTTACAAATATCGTTAATTATTTATTCGTTCTTTTTCAATCTAAACTTGTACTAAGAAGAAGATTATTATTACCTGATGGTCTCCAATATCCGACCATTTGGACACTAGCCGTGGATGTTAACGCTAGACCAAACAAGCGTGTAGTTAATTTGCTGTTTGTAATATTGATGAATTTGACCTCATATTCTGATCCCAATATATCAGATTAGGCACCTCTCACAGTACTTGGCTACGTCTTGCATCTTGCATCAATCAACCGAACAGCTTTATTTGACATGAGTAAATATCTAGGCTAGACGACTCTAGCTCAGTAAATATTTACTACCCCTGCCTGTCTGTATGTGTGTGCGTGTGTGGATTTAAATGCATGTTTAATTTGTATGTATGTTTGAATGTTATCCGCGATCTAGGTATGATCGAGCTTTGAACTGCTAGGCAAATAGAAAATGTCTTCACTGCGTTACGTCTGAGGTTCTCATTTAGTAATTTTTTTTTGTAAATTTGCTATTTTAACAAACCATGACACTTACCGAAGAAATGATCAGGCAACTTCAAGCGTGAGATATTATATGCATGAATTCGTTTATACATAGACTACATCGCCTATGTAATCACACAGTTCAGTTGATATGTTTAATATTCGTACATTCAAAAGACAAATCTACTCATCTTTTATTTCATAGTTTTCTATATATGTGGGGTATAAAAGTAAAGGCAGCAATATCAAAAAAAATTAATGCAGTCATCGAGGATTACTAATCTATAATGTACTGAATTTGAGATTTTATAGGAAACGTAACCAAAAATTTAAAGGAAACATGATTTTAGAAGGGATAGATGCGTAAAATCTAGAATTTAGTACATTTAAATTAGTAATCCTCGGTGACTGCATTCGAAACATTTTTTTATTTTGGATATTGCTGTGTTTGCTTTTATTCCCCTCATATGTGATTTATTATTTCTTGTATTCGTATTGTTCAATTTCTTTCATTTTTTTAATCACTATTTTCTTTTACTTCTTACTACTTTTTACATATTATTTAATGTATTTTCTTATGACTTTTTGTGTTTTCTTTTTTTGTCATGTTATATAGCTATGCTTTTTTTGTAATGTAAAAGTCCGAGTCAGGGCGTGTATTATTAGTAAAAAAATAAAACCAGCTTATTCAGAAAAATGCCCAAAAGAGGGTAAATGGATAGAATTGCGGATAAAGATTTTAAACAACGAAAATCCGAATACTGCGACCGTATATGACTACACATTATTAAATCATTTTTGACATGATTTGGTCATTTTTTCTATTAAAATTAACAATTTTCCATTAAATGCGTACGTACGTAGGTTCGAGATTCGTCAATATTAGTATGAAAAAATATTCCGAATACAAATTTATCAGGTAATTTTATTCGGCAGATTCAACTTTGACACTATGCGTCGCAACAAAATGTCAAATTCGATAAATGAAGGTTACGTTGAATTTAGATTTATAATATCTCAGGATAACTTTGGTTTAGAAAAAAACAGTTCGACAAAAATAACGTTCAACAAAGTTATGCCACGGGTTCAATGAGTGTTGATGCACAATCCCAGTTATAATAATTCCGTTGTCTGTCCGTCCATCCGTCTGTCTGTTCGTCCGTCCGACTTCCGTAAGTTTTTTTTAGCGTAATTTTCGGCATAGAGCCCCTACTCCTGCACATAGAAAAATCACAACTGAGGCGGCTTGGACATGTGCTCAGAATGCCAGAGGAACGATTACCAAGAAGAATCCTCTTGGCAACCCCGGAGGGAAGATGGCCGGTGGGTCGACTCAGATTAAGCTGGGAGAGACAACAAAATAATTTGTTTGAAAACAGAATGGGTCTGGACTGGTTGACTCGAGTTGAAGCAGCGCAAGACAGGGGATCATGGAAGCACCTTGTCGAGTCTTTGGGCCCCCGACCCTACTAAGAAAAGGGGAAGAAGATAGTATTATTTTTTATAGTATTCATTTTGTTTCTTTTCTTTTTTTAATAAATAATTAAATACTAATTCTTTAGGAACCGACATGTAAAATACCGTCATTTTTGACGGGTTACAGCTAGAGTGTTTAATATTTGGATACTGCATGGCTGACGTTAAAAAATCGATAACGGATATACGGAAAGAAAGCGTATAAAAGAATGTCTTAATTTTTTTTTATTTACTGAATGGTTTTTACCGCACTGTCACGCATCTGCTATAATAAAACGATTTTTGTACGTCTCTAATTGCGTGTACAGACTTAAATTAAAGCGCCAATGATTCAGCCGCGTGGCGCCACCTCCGAGTGCTGCCAGATCCCGTCCCGGCGACTGTCTCACGGATGCAAGTGTGACTTATGGCGGAGGTTTGCAGTAATGACGCTAATTACGTCATTAAACAAGAGGAAATGCAATATTATGTGCGAAATGAAGGGCTCGGGCGCCACTTGCAACAGCTGCGGTCGGAGGATTGTTTAGCTGCATTCAATGTTGCAATTTGCGAGACGTCATTATCCGGGCAGAAAATTGAAAGGGTTATTATCATAGTCACTAAAAAACAAATCTGAGACATCTAGTTTCTGCTGTCTTCTATTACGTACCTACTAAATGTATCAGTTAGAAAGAGAAAGAAATTATTTTCATAACCACTTATAAGAAAGGACAATAAAACATATTTTTTGAAAACGAATGCATATGAAGTTCTAGCGAATTGCGGTATTTATTCTATGGTATTTTCTCTTTCTTTCCTATAGCGCAGCAAACGTTTAAAAGAGACCAATATAAACAGGGTTGTGTTTATCGCGCGGAAATTTATACATTCACAGTAATTCGTGTTGTCGTTCTGTGTAGCAGATATTTTGGTTTTTAACTAATCTATATTTATAGTACGTCTATGGTTATTATCAACGACAATAATTATATTCTATCCAGCAATATTTTGTTTGATTTTACTTTCTAAAATGCCGTGCGATAATTGATGAGTTTTTTTTTGTGGATTTGGTTTATTTTTGCAGCAAATTAAGCAGGTTATTCGGTGTAAAATTGGCAAAAACAAAAAATATCTTCCATCTGCCAATACTTGTTTGTTTTGCAAAAATGGTTTTTTGTCTGTGACGTGCGATAATTGGTATTTTCTTTAGTTTGCGAATTTGGTTTATTTGTGCAGAAATTTTAAACAGGTTATTCGGAGTAAGATTTGCAATAACAAAAAATATCTTCTATCTTGAAATATTTCGTTTGATTTTACAGTGTCTGTGCCGTGCGATAATTGATGTTTTTTGTGGATTTGGTTTATTTAAGTAGATGCCAGGCGATGCAATTTATATTGCGAAGCATGCAAAGTGAAATTAAATATTTATAGATAGAATATTGTAATATATTAGTTATAACCGTCAAAAATGACGTACTTTTACATTTTTGAACCCCAGTTTTACATTAATTAGTAGTTATTACGTCTTATCGGTATGTAAATCAAACTGGCGACCCCCGTAGTCTTGCAGACATGACGCTGGCTTCTCATACTGAAGGTTCCAAGTTCAATTCCTGGTGAGGTCATATTACGTTTACTTATGTAATTTTCTCAAGCCATAAATTGTTTCGCTACATCAGTTGGGCCGCATGACCTGGTTTAGTGCTGAAAAAATAATATTAAAAAAAACACATGGGGTTTTCTCTTATATATATTTTTTATAGACATATTTTTTTATAAAATATTTAGGACAATTTATTTTAAATAATTTTTAATGACAATATTTTTAGTCAATGTGTTCACGAAATTAAAGATAAAGGGCATTATTATATAGAGAATTCAATATGCGCTAGTGATGGACATTTTCACATAGAGAAGTGTGTATTTGAATAATGATTCATCATTAAAATTCATCATATAAATGAGTCGCTAATATAAAGTGTTGGTAGCGTTAGTGTTGGACATTTTTTATGTGTTTGAATTAAAATTTTAACAGTGTGATAATAATTATGATGTGATATTATGAAATACATATTTTATTTCATTAAAAAAGTAGTCAAGTGCTGCTTATTTATTTCAAAGCAGGTAGTTAAATTTCAGACAAAAGTGATGATCCAGGACGGAAGAGTAAGGCGTTCTACTTTCTCTGCCTACCCGTGTGAGGAAATGGCGTGATGATTAGTTAATAAACTGTAATATTGACGCTTGTACCTTTACCAAATAAAAACTAGATAGAACTCTCAGCGGTTTGATATGTTATACGATAGAAGCATTTATGCGTCGCGCTATACATATTAATTCAGCCTTAAAGTTTAACCACAAAATTAAAACTGAAAATGTAGAAAATATAATTGACCACATACAGGGTTTATTATAACTAATCCACCTACAAGTGGATTTCTGCTTTGATTATGAGTCGAAAATGTTCAAGTAACCATGACCTACTATCAAAAGTTATGCAGATGTGCAATGTCAAAGTTAGCTTTTTTTACAATACTTCTAACTCATTTTTTGCATAGCGTTAAACTATAGTTCAGTAACTTGTATCAATTATGAAAAATTCAATAATTTCAATACAAGTTTAAAAAAAAACATAGAAACCTTACAATTTCTCCAAAGTTTTTATCATTTTATTTGACTTGTATTGAAACGAATAGATTTTTCATTATAGATACACAAATCAGAAATAATGAAAAAAGCAAACTTTAATATTGCATATATCCATAACTATTGATGTTAGGTCATAGTTGCTGGAACACTTCTGACTCAAAATTGAGGTAGGAATCCACCTGTAAAGTGTTGTAGACTAGTTTGTTGCACCCTGTATAAGGATTCTACAAAATTTTCTACGAATCAACATAAGATAGGACATTGCATTCTAAAAAAACTGATTTGAAAATTGACCATCAATTCCAGTTTTCTAGTCCCGTACTAATTGAGTAATTACTTTTATTGAAAGGAATTGAAAGTGCTAGCTTGACACTTTTAATTCAGTTCAACCATCGTGTGTTTGGTTCATGGACCAATCATTTTAAAGTTTAACAGTAGTATTTTTACAGTTATTTCTAATTAATTATTCCACTGACGGATAATTTACTCGTGTGTAAATTTTAAGGTATAAGGTTCAACTGTTGTACAAGCCAACATAAAAATAATACCCTTTTTACAGTTCAGAAGTACATTTGGAACAAGTTTAAATTGATGTATTTACATGAGTCTAGAAATAATGTAAACACTTTTTGTAGTAGAAAAAATTAGGAAATATAGTCAATGTTAATTGTTGTGTGTATATATTTAAATTATGGATTTGTTGCGTAGACACAGAGCAGACATCTCAACCTCAAAAGATTTTTAGTAGCAATTAATTAAATAATTTATCTTTTAATTTTTTCGTAACAAAATACAACTAAAGAAAAATTTGAAAAAAATACTGTTTTATTACGTCGGTAGGAGTGAATTGTTAATATTTTTTCAAACAATTTTCAAGAAATGCAGACCAGATGAATTTCGGATAACAGAAATTTTACAAAAATGATAACTTCTGTATGAGGATTTACATGTAAACGTAGTGCTCAATGAGGTCTTTGAAATGAAAATCTAAATCAATTCAGAATTATCACGAAAAAGTTATGAAGACAAATATAAACTCTATTCATATGCCACCTTTTCAAGGGGCGAAAAATTAAGAAAAATGTAAAAATAATTATTTTTTCAATTTTATTTTTACTTACTATTGTTTATTTTTTTATCGGCATTTACTCGTAAAAAATATAACAGTTTTAAAAATATATAATATTACGATTATAAAAATGCACAGATTTTTGCAAGCCTGGTTTCCGTCTTACAAATAATAAAATTTCGAAACATTAAAATGTCAAACTTTTTTAATACTAGCGACCCAATCATATTTTTTCATTTGAGATCGTGGTTCTCAACTCTGCCGGAAGTCGTACCCTAACCAAATTCTGAGTAAACATCGTATTCTCATTATTAAGTAACAGTTTTTTAATGTACAAAATATTTTCTTCATGTAACAACGATTCCATTTTCACAATTTTGACAATAGTGACAATATAACTCATAAATGTAACAATAAGAACACCGCCATCTAGTTAGTACTCGTAATCGCGTAATAGTTTAACGTGTTCATGGAAGATGTCCTCTGCATCAGTGCCATGTTTACTGGATACAAAAATATTATTAACTATAAGTACTTGACACACGTAACTCATAATAAAATTCTTAAGTTACAGTGATTTATTTTGTAACATATCATAAAATTAAATTTATTATGAACATTTAACCATTTATGAGACATCCATAAAATATTTTTGACAGTTCATGCCTGCGACGTATTTGTTTGTAATAATTAGCATAAACGACATAAGCACGTTTACCTCGAGAATACATTATTTATTAAATGTTAATGGAACAGGTTCTTACAGGTAAGCAATCAATTTTATTTCTTTTAATGCACTTTTTAGTTAGATTTTTTCTGCATGTGTGTGTTTGCATAATTTATTTTTGTCCCGTAATGTTTATCCTGTAACTAAAGTCCGTCATAGACTTGAAGTCAATTTGAATATTGTTCTCGTAATAGTGCCATTTTAAAACCTACCCAAATTATTATTATATTTCTAACCAATATACAATAGCCTACTGAGTTTAATAAGTGGATAGGATACTCTCGCGGTTATGTTTATTTGTAAACATCTTATATTTCTGCGTAGTTCACAGAGAAGGAAGTAAATAATAAAAAAGTTGACATTTTTAAAATTTATACGTTAGAAACCAATTAATTGCTCAGCATTGTACCATGTACTAGAAACAAGATTTGTTTTATTTCTCAATCCAAATTTTCAGTTATTGAATTAACACATGTGAAAAGACATTTTTCAAAAAATCGCTTAAAAAAGTCGAAACGCAAATTTGACATTTAAGGGCTAACTCAGTAGGTTTTATGGGTACGGAATAAAATGAGTAGTCACCATGATAAAGAGTATGACGTATTTGTTTGGAAACTTTTAACCTCATATAAATATTTAATAACATTTTTTAATATGAGAAATGCGTCACATCAATATTCTGAGTATTTCCTAACTAAGCTAAACGGTTTTACTGTGAAAATAGGAGTGACTTTCTAGTCTCCTGGCAGCGGGTTCGATTCCCCGGCCACATGATTTTCGGGGAAGGGGGTGTGGTAGGTTGCTAACACATTGAAAATTAACAATTGCAAACATGTATTTAAATTTAACTATTTATGAAGCTAATTAATTGATGACATTGAAAATTATTCTACGTCTAGGAGTACAAGCGGATGTCACGTGATATGGAAACGGAAACGGATCCCCGGCTTCTGGGAAGGTGCTCCTCGCCGTCCAGCAGCGCCAGCACAGACCACTGTGTCGAGGAGTATGTTGCGGAAGTTCCGTTTGCCGGTGAGTCATCTCTTTGTTCATCTACCGCTTCTATTTTTATTCTGACCTAATTATATACCAGTGTTTATTATTCTCCTCCATTTTTACAGTATTTCATCTAAATTGATTGTACTTTGTTTATATTATGCAGGTGTCTCGTAGTTTGTAATAAAAAACTTTGGGGCAGTCTTCTTTATTTAATTTTGAATATAAAACATTACGAACACTTTAGGTGAATTACGGACTATTACGGAGATAAGGGACGTATTTTTTGGCTTTCAATGTAATTGAAATTTAAATCTTATTATTTTATTCGTGTCCGTATATAGATTATAGAGGTAATCTTACCAAATTATAATTTCTAAAATATTTTCGTGGATAGATTTCAGTGTACTTAATTAATAATAAAAATATTCTGATCAGAAAAGCACCATTGCAAAACTGCATTTGAGAGAAACTAAGAATTTTTTCTGTTTGGTCAGTTACGGACTAGAATTTTTTAATGTAGATAATTTTTAGTCCTCCTAATACCAATAATCGAAATATATTTCTTTTGTACCTGTAAATATACTCAATCAAACATTTGCGTAATGTACCGTTCCGTGCTTCGTAGACAAAATACGACCGAGATGTCACACTCATCAGCGACTAGTGTGATGGACTTTTAATAACTGTATCATTATAAACAACTAAGCGGTTTGTGTCTTGGCTTAACATGCGGCTGCGGACGCAGTGAAAGAAGTTTAAAGTTTCGCACTAGCGCAAAACCCCAAACAAGACTATAGTTAAAAAATAAGCTTTTATAAATAATTGAGGATAAATTGTAGAAATCTCTCAGAGACGAAGAATACGCCTGAAAATCAATATTTTTCTGTTCTTACGATGGAATTGATGAACGTTGCATTATGTAGAGTGATCACTTAAACCAGTTCATACAGGTTGTAAGCCCTGAGCCCCCGTATAATCCATTCACTTTTCTCACATATAAATTGTTTCGTCTCTGTGATTTATTCTTAATTAATTAATCATCCCTTTGGGGACTAAATCCAGTAACTGTTCTTAGAACATACTTTCATATAAAAATATTGTTATTATATAAATAATTTTGAAATATGTTACCTACCTACTGCAATTTTTTATGTTGCCATTAGAAAAAAACCGTTGGGTGAAAAAAAAATTATTTTCGTGTGCATGTTACCGACGCTCTATGGTTGATTATTTTTCATGTCTGATTTTGAGGGCTTTTCAATTCCATTTTATTAAGGGGGTTCAAAATCAAAGTGGATTTAATATATATTCATGATAAAATTATCTCTATACGTCGAGGATGTAATTGAAAAATAATATAACTTCGCATTGTCACTAGTACAATGTAATCAGTATTCTAAAATAACAAGATTCAAACATTACAATAAAAGCGTTTACGTTATGAAATTGTTTATAAAAAAGTTAATTTGCATTTATTGCTATTGTACATGCTGCCAGTAAAGATGATATTCGCTTCTAGGCTGTTCTAATGATTTTTAGATGTTTTTCGAAGGTTGTAGACCTTTCTAGCCTTCCAAAGTGAGATTACAAGGACAGTGCGCAATTCCTTCTGCTTGCCGTTCCGTGACAATACGTATAGGTTCATGACATTGTAAAAATAAATTTATATGTGCACGTGCCGGCAGTAGCAATATTTTATTTAATAAACGTATTTAAGTCTTACAAGTGGAAATAAATCAAAATATGTATGTAGTAATTGACCTCCAACTCGCCTGTGATGTCACGCGTCCTCATAGCCGGGCGCTGGAGCACGAGTCGCGATGTACACCGGGTATGAGAGATGACGTCACGCGACCCCACCGAACGGAACAAAATTATTCGTACGAAATGCAAATTTTAAATTCTTTAACATTGTTAGCTTTTGAGATAACTTAATTTTTCTTTCAGGCTTTTATTCAATTTTACTCAAATTTTCATTTTCATTCATTGAAAAAAAAATGGAAACTTCTCCATTTGCTTAACGGAAACAGTTTACCTAGGAACGTTACGGAATGCAAATGTATAGTGAGCGAATTTATAATCTAATTAAGATAAATTGTATATAAGTCTCATATAGACGAAGCTATTTATATGAAAAACGTGTGTATGGACGTGAACTTACAACCTGTATGAGCTGGCTTAAGTGATCACTCTATACAATGCAACGTGTGTTGCATTGCATAGAGTGATCGTTTAAGCATGTTGTTTACATGTGCCTATTTAGAACGAATATAGAACTTTCAAAAATTTGATAATGTATGGATGTTCTTACGATGGAATTGGTGAACGTTGCATTGTGTAGAGTGATCGCACAAGCCAGCTCATACAGGTTGTAAGCCCTGGGCCATCGTCCAAAAAACACATTTTCACGTAAATAGCTTCGCCTCTATGAGATTTCTATTATTTATCTAAATTAAATAATAATTCCGCAGTGGACAAATCCTGTAATTGTGTTCTCAGAAATTATGATTTTTAAAACAACGTAGAATCATAAATTTTTTATTACTTATAAATAATTTCACATATCAAGCACGACTTAACTGTCTAAAATGATAAAGCCAGCATTTTATACCAGGAATAATTTAGGCAAATTATTAAGTATCAGTAAAGACAAAGAATATATATATTTAACCATTTTGGTATTTATAAACTCAGCTGCAATGATTTTCTGGCTTTCTATATTGGTAAAACATCGAGAAACGTAAATATTGGAATAAAAGAACACATTAAATGATTAACAAATATAGGGTGTTCTTAATTTGCCAAACATCTAATTATTTTTGATCACACATTTGATAATAATACAGGGCCACAAATTTTACAGAAAAACGGAATAGGTTTGCGACTTGAAATTAATAAAGCTATCAATAATAACAGCCAAATAATAAATGATCCTGACGAAGGTTGAGATCAACCGAAACTAGTTGACGAATATATATTGACTAGCTGCAACCCGATATAGCATATTTTTGGCGCTCTACGGAGAGGCGGCCGTGGCAACGTGCGTGAAACGGCCAGTTCAGGTTTGGTGGCCCGGGGTTCAAGTCCCATCTCCGGCCGTTTTTAAGCCGTGAATTCGAAAGAAGTTACGGGGACAGACAGACAATGAAACTATTATGTTTGATGAGTGGTTTAAAACTGAGTATCAAATTTCATTTAAAATTTTAATAAAAATATTGAATTTATAATCAGTTCAGGTGACCATCATTCAGCACACGATGAAGAAAAATACTCGAAGTGTGAAATTTATTATTTACTTTAGCACGTGTCGCATTGAACCCCCCCTGATTTTTTTACTCCCCTGGCAACATTTGGGTATTTGCTCTAAATATTGATGCTCCGGTGGGATTATTGGTGCGTGATGGGAAAAAAACATTGCATTTTGGTTGAATAATTTCCACCGCCGGCGTCAGTTGCAGCGGGGAAATATAAAAATACACATTACACAGCGCGCCGCCGTTTTTCATTTCATTTAACAGTCGTCTGTGTTACATATTCATTTTTTAATTTTTTTTTAATAATAGCTAGGCACGTGCAAAAACGTTACCTATCAAGGTGAAGAGAAAAAGTTAAATTTTAAAATGTTTTATGTATTCTACAGATGTGGCTTACAATAAATAAGAATTATTGTTTTGAGAAATCTAATAATATATATATAAAGAAACCGTGGGTGGGAGTGGGTAACGAAAAAGTGCTTTCTAGCGCATTGTTTTGTTATGGGAAGGCCGTAAATGCTTCAGATTGTTTTAAAATAGGCACGCCGACTGTGTCGGTGAGTCTCGAAGGTTCCGGAAAAACCTGATCTAGAAAGTTCTGGAAGGAGAAGGTTCTAGAATGTTCGCGAAAGTTCTATGACGATCCAAACAGTGTACTAAAAATTTACGCGTGCGAAGCCGCGCGGGCACAGCTAGTAATAATTAAAATAATAATTATTGATACTGTCGTATTTTGCTATTACTTTGTGGTTATTCATTATGAATATAATTAAACGAATTAACTTTGTTTATCACCACTTAATTTTTGGTAAAACCAACCGCTTTCGGAAACAATGTTTCTTCGTCAGGGTATAGCAGCCCTAGAAATTAAGAAAGTCATAAATAATTATGAATCTATTCTAAACAACCAAAAAAAAAAAATAACTTACAGTCCTATCTTGAATATGTTCCCTTTCACCCTATCACCTGTTTCTTTCCCACCCCCCACTATTTACCCCCATTTGGACACTTGACACTGAGGTATGATTGTTCATAATTTTGTAAAGTTTAATTAGTATTAAGTATACCCTGACGAAGGAACGTTGTTTCCGAAACCGGTTGGTTTTACCAAAAATTAACTGGTGATAAACATAATTCGTTTAATTACATTAATAATTATTAAGTTTGGTGCCCTAATTACGCTGTTCATATGACTAATTTAGAGAGAGTCCAAAATAAATATCTTCGATATATCAATTCAAACTATATCGACGATTAACATTGATTATAAATTTAGAATATTTGAGTAGGTATATTCAAATATTTCAAGAAAACAATAATAATAATAATATTTGGATAATTTATATAGCGCCGTTTTCGCGAATACTCACCTCAAGGGCGCTTACTGAATTTTATCCCCAGAGAACATCATTAATCAATATACATATATTATAGATAAACATTACAGAGACGAAGCAATTTTTTATGTGGGAAGAAAGGTATGGAAGTTATTTTGGGTGTTCAGAGGGCTTACCACCTATCATACGGCTGACTTAAGTGATCACTTTACACAATGTAATGTTCACCAATCCACCCATGATAGACTACCACATCTATCAAATATTTTTGGAAATTGCATGTATGTGTAACTTGCACACCGTGTTTCGTAAGTGAGTTGTATTTTCATTCAACTCGCCGTGTACTCTCCTTGTACTGAATGAGGAATACAGAATCAAAACCGCCGCTATTGACGAAATTGTGAAACGTGTTTGTAACCGTTTTTATAGCCAGAGCTGAGATTTATACGATAGCTCTAATTTATATCTAAATTTTCATATATAATAGTTCTAAGCGGCCTCATCGGTATTTATGTTTTTCAATACATATTTATTTGATATGCAGGTATATCAAAAACATTAGTAAAATTTCTGAGAGATTATACTATACAGGGTTATTGGAAAACATTAATAACCTCACAGGACTATATTCCTGCCTTGATTATGAGTCGAAAATGTTCAAGCTATCATGACCTCCATCAATGTTTATGGAGATATGCCACATCAAAGTTTGCTTTTTTTTCAATATTTCTGACTTATTTTTTGTATAACGTTGGACAAAGTTTGCTTTTTTTTCAATATTTCTGACTTATTTTTTGTATAATGTTGGACATCATCACAGTAACTTATATCGATTAAGAAAAATCCATTCGTTTCAATACAAGTTAAATAAAATGATAAAAACTTTGAAAAAATTCCAATTGGAATGTTTTCCAATTGGAATTCGAAGGTTTTTATTTTTTTATTTGACTTGTATTTAAGGGAATGAATTTTTCATATTCGATTTAAGTTACTGTGATAATAGTCCAACGTTTTACAAAAAATAAGTCAGAAATATTGAAAAAAAAATGCAAACTTTGATGTCGCATATCTCCGTAACTATTGATAAATATTAAGGTCATAGGAATATAGTCTTGCGAGATCATTAATATTTTCCAAATAACCCTATATATATTTGTTGCTAAATCCTCAAATCGATTTAATCAAAGTTTGAATCAGTTTTCGGGAACAAAACCAGCTAAACGGAACTACTTTAATAGCTTTCGCGATTTAATCGAAAGTTTCTGGGTTGTACACACATCAGTCTATTATAATATTTTATTGGGCAATCAATAGCGAGCATTTTGTAAATATGAAACGAATTCCGTGCCAAATCGCGAGTATTTATATCTGCGTGTTAGTAAAATGTACAGTTTATTAAAAAAGAGATCAATTTTCGATGTTAACACAAGCGGGTATTATTTCATTGGCTGTTTATGCGTTGTCACATTTTTACATAAATCTTTTTTTGTCTGGAACACAATATGACCTGGCCGCTGGAGCCGTTCCAGCGTTGCGTTGGTCGCGAATTTCTTACATCTTCAATCTAGAGATCATTAAAACTTGCGCAACTGTTTCTCGTGGACCAATTGACGACATAATCCTTGTTTGTCGCATCTAGCGATTGTCAACGATTTCTTCATTATTGATGTTTGTGTGTGGTCACGACTAGGGACTCCAAAATTGAATTAATGTATATTGAACTAATGTATATTATAGATATCTCACAGAGACGAAACTGTATTTCTTATAGGAAATTAGGTATAGAAGTCATTTGGGTGTACATAGGACTTATGAACTATCGTATGGTTGGCTTAAGTGATCACTTTACACAATGTAACATTCGCCATTTCCACCCATGATAGAATATACCATGCCTATTAATTTTTGGAAGTTGTATATATATTTGAATCGTATGACAGGCTTTCACATATGAGTTGTTTCCGCCTTTCCATGCAGCCTGTACAAAGCCATTTTCATTCCCCTAAGTCCCCACAGATGTCGCTAATTATTTTAATATCGTTAGTGTCGCTAATGAGAAAATCTACAATTGATTTACCGAATTTTGAAAGCAATATACTTTTTCTGTAATATACATTAATTGATTAATAATATCTCTGTGACTGAAATCCAGCACTGTTCTGAAATATTTGAACAAATTCAAAATATTCTGAGTAACATTAATTTTTAATTGACTTATTTACACTGTAGAATCGTATAAAGACTATTTTTTATTAAACAAGTTGTACCATTTTTTATTATGCTAATTACCGGACTTGACCACCCGAGTTTCAAATCTTATACATAGGTATTTATTTCATATTCACTAATATTTCACTGGAAATACCTCAAAAAAGGATGAAAAAAGGCAGAAATCAAGTCATCGCAAATTATTCAAGACATATTTTTGACAGATAAATAAAAATTTGAAAGCATTATTGCTGACGATGTAAATTATGTTGCGAGCTGAAAATTGCTGCTTTGCCCTATAATTTCGAGACAAAATACGCCGTTTAAATGTCACGACGCCAGAACGGATTGTTCGAGTTTTTGTGCTTCAGACAAATCAACTTTCCGCTTTCCAATTAAGATTGACATAATTTAATAGTTCCAAGGTTTTTTGTTGTCATCCATTTTTGAGCCATAATTATTCTTTTTTTTCCAATCGCACAGCGACATGAATCTGTATAACATTTTTACTAGATATTTTAACAACTTTCTTACTGGCATGAATATGCGATATTTTTTTTATTACATTTTTTACATAACACATGTTTTTGCATTGTTAGACTATATTTATTATTATTTATAATTACATAACACATGTTTTTGCATCGTTTAACTATATTATCGGTCAAGCAGTGTTAAGGTCCGGCTGTATCCACTTGGTTTACAGTAATCATTCGTTTCAACCGATTGATATATTTTTGCGTTTTACACCATTTTCTTAAAAATCTATGCTTTCAACAAAAGAATACTATAAAACAAGACAACCACCGCATAAAAAAGTCCAAAGAAATAATAACTATCAAAGGAATAAAAAACATACTTCGCACATATTCTCCGAAATGGATCAGAAAGCAGCAGAGTTGTACGTAGAATGAGTTTTTTTTTTAAATAGAGATGCGAACACGAAATACGTGTCACATCAATATTATTACTATTTTCAAACTAAGCTAAACGCTTGTGTTATGAAAATAGGACTAACTTGCTGGTCCGGAGTAAGATTCGAACCCGCGAACTTTGAATCACGAGGCGAGAGTCCTAACCACAAGACCAACAAGCTACTAGTTTTGCGTAGTAAATCAGCAAACTGCCACTTTGCAGACTTTCTTAAGTTTACTTAATTTCTATACTGTAAGCAACATCAGAAAGTGGCTACCAAGAAAATTTCTAATTTTTGGTTGAGCATATTTTGGCTTCATTACTTGACACAATTTAAAGATCATAAGAAGTTAAAAAAAATCAATTGGAATTTTTATTTTTACATCATTGATATCTACAATTTCTGTCATCAGTGCAATAAATTTTAATGTTGCCTGCATGGCCACTGGAAGTAGTTATATTTAGGTACAATCTTGCGTACAACACTTAGGATTCTCGAATACCAGCGCAGTATTTGAAGAGAACTTGGATAACTCAAGATAAACAAACAAAACATTCATCTTTGATCTACTGCACTGCGAGAAGTCCCTCTCTCTTGTTTATTTAAACGTGAATTGGAAAAAGAGAAGAATGATAGGAGACGGATCGGTGTAGAAACGACGTTTATTTGAAGAGCATCTAATAAAAAATGTGTTCATAATATAGAACTTGTGAAATATTTGAGAACATAAATAGGTATATACGAATGTGAAGTTGTGAAATCTCACGAGTGTGAAGAAAGGGTCACTAATATGTAGTGGTGTATCAGCCTGACTCCAGATCAGTTGAAGTGTAAACGATTGACTATGTGAAGATGCATCAGAAGGTATATGCATGTAGGAATGGAACTTGCTTCTAATATCTGGGAAGTTTTCGGTGTTCGATAAATGTAAGTAGATACGTCGCTGTGTAGCTAAATATCTAAGATATTTGGTTAAGTATTGAAGGCACTATATTGTAAGAATTTACATAAGTTACATGTTAATTGCGTGTTTTCGCGAAGGAATCAATGTGACTGTGCACCACTGCCAAAACGCAATCAGTCAGATGCATGTTGAGTGAATGCTGAAGGCGTGTGTGCGAAATGTGTGTTGCGTGAAGGTGTATGACAAGCTGAGCGGGATGTAATACAGGATGAATAGAAAGAAGTACTCACAATTAACTCGTTGGTTTATTGAAGTCACGAAACTTTCCATGTTGGAGAATGCGGTATACAACAATATACGGAGCGCGAGTTTGAGCGTGGTATCGCGGGCGCCGGGCGGTGAGAGAATGAATTGGTACTTTGCCGGCGCCTCGAGCTTCTCGTTAGGCGATATCCCTCAAGCGCGATTGGTCCGTTTGGGACGCTCGAGGGACTAGCGTCCAAGCAGGTCTGACTCCAACACATATGCTTAAAGTTAAGCCACTGCTACTTGAAGTGAGAAGAGCATGATAAAGAAAAATTAGGAGGCAGAGAGAATATTTAAGTTATTTAAAAAATTTACATTCTTAATTAAAACTTAGCTCTCCTTTTCAAATTGGTATACGGTACTATCATTTATTTAAATTATATACCTTCAAAACGCTGGAATTATTATTACAAACTACATTAATTACATATTCTGTTTACACAAAGAAAACGAATTAGTATATTTTTCTACAGGCAACTGTGTGAATAATTTCAATTATTAGCTTTTCGTTTCAATGAAATGAGGTAAATATTCCGCTATAGATTTTATCTCAATGCATAATTATTATTCGTAGGACTGCATCCGTAATATACTCTATTGTTTCATTTAATAACCTCGTTTCAGAACAATAAAAGTATCAATTAGTTAAATAAACTAATTATTATGTAGCTATTATAAGCAGGACTGTGGAGTTATTTAAACCCAACCAATACTAATCCACCGATAATGTCCTCAAAGACATATCTGCCTTGGAGATTCATAACTGGAGACAGCTGGCACAAGACCAAGATCAGTGGAGGACGACTCATGAGGAAGCCAAGACCCACCACGATTCACCAGGAAGCTAAGACCCACCACAACACCTGGTTGTAGAATTAAAAGTGATGATAATGGCTAATCCACCTACTCCGACTATAACTTCTTCCATTCCACAGCACCGGTCATAAGACTGATACCATATTTTAAAAAAATAGTCATTTCGCCATATAACACGTCTATTTGGTTAATACACGGTTTTTCAAATCCGCTGGTTTCTCGTGGTTTTTTTTTTAATTTGACATTTAATTAACCTTTGTCGTTATAATATAATTCATTAATTGGGTTGGTAAATTAAAATACGCATTGAAAACCATACATATATACGTCGCATTATGCTATACCACTTCGAGAAAGAGTGAAAAGTTGCGTGTTGTTCGCGATCTCGATGATCTTTTTGACGAATGAACGATTAACATTAGAAAGAGCATGCCGAGAGTGGTTTATTCACTTCAAAGCTAATAAAATTAGCTTAAGGGGTCCTTAAACCAGGTCCTTCCGGCTGTTGAGGGACGAAGAGGACGAATATTAGACTCCACTAGGATACTGGACACTCTTGGTCGTAGAATCCATCGACTTTCCAGAAAATGGGAAGTAGTAGTTGGACGTAGTTACGCAGAAAGCTTCCAGCATGCAAAATGCTAAAAGTGAGTTATATACGGGTTTGGACAGCTCATTACGATACTTTTGTGTGCTGAAAACTCATTTGCGGTGGTGGGCCCAAAGGCATGGAACCTTAGAGTATATACAATCCATAGAGACCATATTATTTCGAAACTTGTAAGAATTTTGTTAAAAGAGGCGTGTTCATTCGGTGAGACTGGACAATTCATTTCTAACACGTGTTTGTAATTTCTTGCTAAATCAGGGCTACCACTAATGTACGATTCTCTGTGAATTCTCTTACAATAAAGTAGCAATAAATGATAATGCCTTTTATATGTGCGTACATCTATTTATTTTAATTTATTTTATTACAATTTTAAATATCACCACAACAATAATTATATAAGGTACTGCAATAATAATAATTATAATCGAGGATTATTTATACCATATCAAACATAAACATTTAGATATCTGCATTTGTACAAATATTTAGAAAATTACGTTATTTACATAATATACATTGTTTGTATATACACATAAAATACATTGTTTGAAAAAACAAAAATTCAATACAACGATTTTAGGTAAATCGTACTATCTATACATACATGGCCAACGACTTCATTACATGAAGGGATCACTTCTAGCAACTCTCCCATGTTTTCTGTCGAATTTGTAGACTGAAAGTAATAATATCGATTAAATTTAAAGTTTTCAAAAAATTAATACAACGATTTTAGGTAAAACGTACTATCAAAACATACATGGCCAACGACTGCATTACATGAAGGGATCACTTTAAGCAACTCTCCCATGTTTACTGTCGAATTTGTAGACTGAATGTAATAATGTCGATTAAATTTAAAGTTTATGAAAAATTAATATACCTAACGATTTTAGGTAAAACATAATATCGATGGCTCCTACGTATGCTATTATAACCCATAAATCGAAAATTTTTAGTTTTTTTATGTTTTTCTTATTTCTTATATCTTTATAACAAAGAAATAAAAACATTTTGCAATTAATTACATTTTTTTTGGGTGTATTTTATAGGGCAATGTATATTTATACCGGACGAAAATATACTACTTCATATACTAGGAGTTTCAGAATGCACATAACTAATTTTATAAATCCCGTATAAATTGGCGATTTAAGAAATTTTTTATGTAACGAAAAACGAATAAAGAATGAACACTATAGGTACTTACTCTATCAAAAGCCAGCTCTGTTCTTGAATAATTCCTAGGAACGGCAAATTTTTTTATTCGAACTAATTTGTTTTCTTTCCTTCTGTCAAAATGTACATTCAAGAAGTGATCTGAGCAAACACAACTGTGACTTCCGGGATTCCAATTAATCCTTCCCACAGCATGGATACATTCACTTTTTCTTACTTCATTTTTTGGGAACCTACAAAAAATGATATCCCAATCCGAATACTTTAAATAATAAATAATAAATAATTTGTATTCTAAAATTTTAATCACAGCCCTGTCGGTCCAATATGCTTTGTCATAAAAATACCACATTGAGCTTAGTTAGATCCATACAATGTAGTGCCTTCTCATTCTTACTCCTAAAAATTCAGAAATTTTAAAGGAGAAAAAAAGAGACGGATATATTTTAAAATGTCGGCTATCTAAGTAAATAATTTTACAGTTCGTGTTGATTGAACA
>JADDOH010012688.1:0-20278 GCA_016648135.1 Agrypnia vestita
CCGCAGAGATAGTGATCAGACAACAGATGAATCATACATACAACACAATACAAACACATCATGACTTCGGCACGGTATTGCAAGCTGATACTTAACCACAACACCAACATTCAAGACAACACATCAGCCCTGATGATGGACCCTGCAATGGGATCCGAAACGTCGGCCCGAAAGGCCGTAACAACACGGCATAATACCCCAGTAAACGCAAAATTGAAGATTCTGAGTGGCCGTGAAAACCTAAGAACATTCGTATTTAAACCGCTTATATTATATTACTAGTTTCTATATCTTCACCGGATTAACTGAGACCGACCATCATCATACACACACCACAGCCAAACTCTCATCACTCTTTACACATACCCCCATATCTGTATACAACGTCACGCACAGAATACATACGCACTCCACTCAGCCACAATCCCATACACCTCACTCCACTTCCTCCTCTAACTCCCACTCCTATCCCTCTATTTAATATATGTTCTCTTTTTTGCTTGACTTAACATTTTATGCCGTGGATCTCTATAATTGGTCTACGAATTACCCAATACGTTATGTATTATTATAATAAATTGTATACTGTTGAGATTCCCAAAAAAAAAAATATAAAAAAAAATAAAAATAAAAAAAAATTAAAAAATATATTATGAAATTTGTTTATGGTTTTAATAAGTAAAATAAGAGTGCTTGGGGTTCGACGCATGTATTTGACCAGGTGTCCAATAATTTGTTGCTACACCACTGCTTTTATGTGTAGACAAATATGGATTGATATAATCATGGAATAATGACATTATTTAATGCTTTGTTACTGCTAAATTTTGATTATTTATTTCCAGTTACTGTATCACCGCATAACATGTAAACAAAACATAAAACGCAATTAAACAGTAAATAGAAACATAAAAATAACCTAATATGCGTAATGTACATTTGTTCTGACAATAATTTCAGTGGTTTTACAACTGATTGGCATCAAAATTAATATATCAATATATATATATATAAAGAAACCCGTGTTTCCCTACCCGTCAAGTTTTCTCCACAACCAGCCACAACCACCCACCATTGGTTATGGTGGTAGAAAGCCCTTGGTGTCAAATCAAAATGCGAGTTTGGTGGCGGTGGCTGAGCGTGGGTGACGAAAATGTGCTTTCTAGCACATTGTTTTGTTATGGGAAGGCTGCAAATGCTTCAGATTGTTTAAATAGGCGCGCCGACTGTGTCGGTGAGTCTAGAAGAGTCTAGAAGGCTACGCGCACAGCTAGTAATAAATAAAAAATGTTGAATTTATAAAAAAAACAAATTGTTGTTGGTTTTTTATTAATTCAAAAAATTGGACAAACTCAAAATATTATGAAAAAAAAACTGTACAAAAAAGGAGTTTAAAAAATTGAAATGATATTTCAGGCGTACTCTAGTCTAATGCTAATAATTTTGAAGAATCTCATTACACATAAATATAAAGGATATTGCTTTAAAATTTCAATCAAAAATTTATATCTCATTAGTGACATCTGTGGTTAATTAAAAGGAATGAATAATCTTTGGATAGCGGTCGCGTTAATGATAATTAAAACATACATATAAAACGGGTTGTAAAATTTCAATATATATACAACTTCCATGCATTTGATAGACGTGGTATTTTAACATGGGTGGAAATGGGAACGTAACATTGCGTAAAGTGATCACTTAAGCCAGCCGTAAAGCGAATTTTTTTTATATAGTATCACCTACTCACGAAAACGGTGCTTTATAAAAATTATATTATTATAATTATTTTTTACTATTTATTTCGAAAATAATTCAAAAAAATGACATATTTCCAAAAAAAACTGATTGATATTAAGTGTCTGGGATACCAATTTTATTTTACGCCGTGCAGGTATTGAAAAAAAACAAGAAGGGTTGATTTTAGAAAGTAATTATCGGTTGGAAGTGTAAGTAAACAGTTACGGTGCTATATTTTCACAGTGCCAAGAAAAATAAATTTCAACGCAAATATTATCTTATTCCCCTTCGTTTTAATTAGAAATATGTTCGGAAAAATGGCGTAAGACAAATATTTCAGAAAACTAATTAAGGAGGATCGGTGCTTTCGCGGTGTGAGTAAAAAGGTTCGGAGGCTTTAATTTTTCAAAAACATTTTAAATGTCACATTAGCCGACGGCCAACGGAGATAATTGGATAATCTTTTTTTAAAAAGCCCGCGGGGATTATTTCCGGAAATGGGTCGCATTGCGGGGCTGGGTCACAGCGGAACTTGCAAAACGAAAAATGTATTCAAAATATAATAGTAAGTAATTTTAGGGTTGAACTTTTGATCATAGGAGTTTTAACAAACTAATAAATACGATTACAATCCTGCATAGAATATGTTCAATGAGTTTTTTTTAGTTTTCTAATGTGCGTGTTACATAACGGATCCTACTGCAAGACTATCCCCTTTCACCTTTCCAAAATATGCATTCTGAGATTACGTTATTTAAAAGTTTTTATTTTCTAATTTAAATAGTCTTGTAAGCATTTGAAATTAAGCTTTTGCATATCAACATGACAAAATGTTATTATTGTGTTCATTTCTATAAAAACAAAATCATCACATTTTGAAAAGAAAACTCGTTATTATTATCATTATTAAAATTAGTGTGAGAAGAAAAACGTTTTAACAATAATTATTTACTTAATTGTAAAACAATAATGGAAAATCACACAAAAATGATTTTTTGGTACAAAGTAGTACATACGATGTACAAAAATTCGAGATTACTAACTCAAAAACGTTTTTTTGGAAAGATGATAAGGTTTTCCACTCGGTATGTAATATATTTATAAACATGAGCGTCGAAAATATAAAATAACTACAAGTATTTCGGTGCCAGTAGCTTTTGTTAGTTTTGCATTGCATTTATATTTTCCTTTGTACTGCGCAGATATTTGCTTTGCGCTACACAACCACAGTCGGTCTTTATGTTCAAATTATTTTTTGATGTTGAAATTATAAATTATCAACAAAAATGGGAAGTAGTGTAATACAGGAAAGTGACAGCTAGAAGGCTGTATCTTATCCGGGAATCCACGTTTGTGAACCATAAATCTGCAGTTCAATTGTTGGGTTTTACACTCATTCCAAATGTTCCATGAACACACAAATCAACGAAACTGTCAGTGCATGCTATATTGAAACAACAGATTGAAAGTATTCGCAGACGCCTGCGATACAAATACATACGAGTATATTGAAAATATATGTCACGTGTAGACTATTGTAATAGTATTAGCTTGAAAAAATCCACTACGAAATACCATTCTTACGTTTCATGTCATTTTTTACATTTACTAATATCTTTCATAAGAAATGTTAAGTACACTTGTCAATAAGAAAAATTCATAAGAATCCGCTACTTCAGTATTTTTCTTACGGATAATAATAATACTAATGTACACAATTTGGAAGGGATCCCATGTTAAAGAAGGTTGTGAGTATTTAATGGCCACCAACCCTTATAAAGAATAAGTATAAATATAAATAAAAAAAATAAAGAATAAGTATTAAAAAAAAAAACAATGTGTAAATAAGAATAAAAATAAAGTATAAATAATAAGTAAAAAAATACATTTGTGTTCAAAATTATACTTTGCACTTTATAAAAAAATAGATTATGAAGGCGTAATTAATTTGCTAACACAATTAAATTTTCTTAAACATAAAAGCCCTCGAATTAAAAAATCAATTTCAATAATTGTGACTAATTTTTATTATAGTTTTTCCTGTCTTATCGAAATGGAGTAAAATAATCGAGTGCATACCTACCTAATATCAGTGTCGAGTTCTGATTATAAACGCAAAATATATTTACCTAGGTTTAATATTCCTGTCGATTTAAAAAGAGGTATCAATCAACATCAATCATAGTTCGATTGTTTCTACGTGCACACATAATGTTGTCTATTTTTTTTTTTACATTTTACACGTTTTACATAAGATAAATATATTTTTAAAAATTTGCCATTATAGTGACAGAAATATATAATACCTCTTTAACATTTAAGAGATGATTACTATATATTATTATATACAGAAATGTATAATACCTATTTTACATTTAAGAGATGATTACTAGTTAATAATAAGAAATATTCTAATATGTATATTCCAGCATGTCGCTCATTATATTAAAACAAAAATACTTGTTTATTATAATCTGTATATATAAAAATTCAGCCTGCGTTGCTTCTGATTGACTTGAAATTTTGACACAATGTTGCATTCGAATGTGAGCGTGTTTACATCTATAAATATAAAACAATGTATACCTGTCTGTCTGTTCTCTGTACAAATCCACACTATTTGTCCGATCTGATTAAAATTTTGCATTCTTATTCTTTAGGACCCGGCGGGTAACAAAGGTGATATTTCTTCCCTCCTCGTTTATCCCCCCCCCCTATCCTGATTTATTATCTATACAAATCTATACTATTTGACTCATTTGACGCAAATTATGTATACTTAGTCTTTAGGACCCGGCGGGTAAAATAGACAACATTTCCTCCCTGTCAATCCCTGAAATCCCTTCCATCACAGCCTAAATAAATTGAAAACATTGTTGGAGATTTTACAAAGCAATTGAACATTTGTCCCCACACAAAATTATTTTTACTTAACTTCTAAACCCGAGCAATACCGGGTACGATCACCTACTTACTTATAAATGATGTGAAATAAAATTAAATGCATTTTGAAATAAATCGAATTCTGTTTTGTTTGTTTTTTTTTCATCATCATTTTCGTCAAAAAAATTTTTAGCTACTAAACTAATTTAATTAATGCATTCGCATCGCCATATTGAAATTTATTTATCAAGCCTTAATATTTATTTATCTTGGGGCTCCAATTTAAAATTATTGAAGTTGTTTCTGTTTACCTGCCTTTTTAAATGTAATTAACATTTGTGAAAACACTGGGATACAATCAAAGGAAAGTATTTTAAATTTAAAAATGGTAACCGTAATTATTACCTAAAATTTAAAATCGAAAATGTTAATGAAAAAACAGCGTTTATAAATACATTCCAATTTAGGTATAATCTTCTACGTACAAAATTTAGGCATATTTTTTAACAAAAATGATTTAGGTACACTAAAAATAAACAAAATAACATACACAAATATTAAAATAAATTAAAATTATCAAATAAGTTAATAAAATTTTTTGCCATTTGCCATTGTCATTTTTTTTTCATAAATATTTGTGATTCAGCGTAAGAATTCCAATACGTACAAAAGTTTTCATTTCCAACAGGATCGTTTTCCCAGTTATTTCGTGTTCTTGGGAATTAATCTTCAAATTAGCTGCCTTGTGACTTTGCCAAAAAGACGTCAGGTTTAGTGGATTTACTTTCAGAAATGTGGGCAAGAAAACCGAGGAATATTGTGGTTTTATTTAGGTGATAGATTGCAAAATGATCTATCGAAAAAACCTTATTACTTGATACAACATGTCGTGTTTAATTATACTTAGTACCATGGCCAAATACGCTGTTTTAATTTATTTATCTTAATAATTTAGTTCCACGCATAATGTTGTGTGGGCTAATACATGATTTCACTTGGACATGTTGCATTCCATCTAATCATTTAAAAGTTTTTATAATATAATTTTTGCACTTCAGTTTAAACCTCCTTACATTCTTCATGTTTTGAATTTCCTTTGGCAGGCTATCGAAGATTTTTATACCTTTATACATCATACAATTTTGTGAGGTGTTTTTCTTTTTCTTTGGTAGTCTTATATTGTCGCTTCCTCTTGTATTGTAGGAATGAAAATCCTTATTCATCTTCATCCTGTCATCAAAGTATTTGGGTACTAATCCATGTTTAATTTTAAATATTTGAACCATTACATTATATATTATTCTTTGATTTACAGTTTCCAGTCCTAGGGCATTCAACATTTTTGTTATTTTAGTTCTCCTATTACACTTCAGTATTATGCGCATCGCTCTGTTTTGTACTACTTGTAGTTTCTTTAGCATTCCTTCGTTACTTATAAATAATATACTGGAACAATAATCTATGTGCTGGCGATTTATAGTATTGTATATTAATAAACTTGTATTTTTATTTATATGTCTTCTATATGATAAAGCCAATATGTGTGCATGTCAAAAGAAGTAGTATTTAGTAAAAATAAGACAAGAAAAAAAGATTTTTTAGTGTGCAACATCTTTCCTCTCGCTTTCCTGCAATCTGTAGCTGTGATTTGGTGGAAATGGACGGAAATGCGTAACAGGAAACAAGACGCCAGGGAAGCACGCGCAATTTCATTTAACCAATGAGCGCGCACCGAGTGCGCGCGATGGGAAAAAAATCATCGTTTTTAAACAAATCAGTGTCCAGCAAGTGCCATCACAGCGAAGACGCACGCTTCCAACAGCCAATGCTTCTGATTTTGTACATTTGTTATGTGACTCGTGTCAAGCGTGTGGATATTGTACCTTTGTTATATTTTGGCTTATATTTTCGAAACTATACAATAAATAAACTAAACAATAATTAACTATTCAATTATAAAAGTAATATTAAAAAAAAGAAAAACCTTCTCTACACAATTACTTTTCTCTAAATTCCAAGTTCCAAAATTAGAGAATGTTTACAAAAAAACGTCAATTATACAACTAATTAAAGAAAACATAACTGCTAAATTTGAAAAAAACACATCATTAAGATTCAAAAATAATTATAAAATCCCAAAATATAATACCAAACTGTGTCAACAAAACTACATATACTTGGGCATAAAAAACTTCAATAACCTACCTACAGATATTAAGAAAATCGATGACTTACAACAATTTAAGAAAAAAATAAACCAACACTTTAGATCGATACAATTTGACAATGCATAACAAGACATATAGCTAAGGAACAAATAAGCCAAATCCAAAATAAACTAATAAAGTGTAAGCCCCTCACCAAGCACATGAGCAAGTCTCATTTTTGGAGAGGCAAAGCAATAAAATAAAATGTATCTAAGTAGATTGTAATAGACAAATGTATTATGATTTAAATGTAGTTTTAATATTAAATAAAAAAAAAATAAAAAAAAATACTACCCTTAATGATTTACATTCTCAAATTTTATGTAATTTATGTCATTATTTATAAATATTTATTCCAAGTATTCATACTATATGCATTGCGGCACACTACCAAACACATTTTTAAATAAAATGCGTATGTAGATATATACGGTACCTTCCTAGTGCAGCAAAATTCCGAAATAAATAAATGCACATACATTTTCTTTACTTTTATTTATTAATTAATAAATACATAGGTATGAGCTTTTTTAAATTTTGATTTTAATTTCTGTTGTTGCTCAATTGATATTTTTAATTAGAGATGTCTAATGTTACACATCATATGCGACTATTGTAAGGCTCGATCGTTTTTTTTATTCCCTTTATATTAACTCGTGGCGTCTGTCTATTTCTTTGACGCAAAAACTTTGGATCGATTTTTAACACCTTTCCCGTGATCCAATCGAGCTGAAACTTTGCAAGCAGACTCGTGGCGACGATCAAGAAGATCTATCATATTTTCGTTAAAAAAAATTAATAATCATAGTATAGTTTTGGATTTTTAGAAATTTTTAATGGTTTTTTCATACAACTTACTCAGTTGTATGAAAATATTTCGACGCATCTGGTAGACACTAAACCTGATTATAGCATAATTTTGGATTTTTGGAAATTTTTTATTACTCCCTTTCATAGCTTCGCCCGACCGAAGCCCAACGCGTAGGTTAAGCGCCAAACCAGTTTCCACTAGTAAATGAGAAAGGGAGTATAATAAAAACTTCGTTTTTATGGATTAGTTTTTTCTATAGATTCCTTTGCCAAACTAACAACGATTTAATGACACCAGTTTCAACATCCAATTCAGTTCTACGATCCGTCCGTGTGTGTTCATATTGTGTGCCCTTGAATGAATGCGCCCCATTTAATATGTCTATGTTTTCAGGGGTTACGATTTCAATATGTTCTGATGGCGGCGTATCTTCAGCTGTCACGTGACTTCCGCCCCTACAACACCCTTAGAATCGGAGCATCCCCATTCCAGTGCCGGGGTGGAAAATTCACTACGATCCTCAATCAGGGAACAAACCTCATTCTAGAAAACCTATTCATAGATATAAGGATTGTTAGAATGAGACATGTATTATGTGTGCGCAACTCCAGTTCTAAATGTAATTTAAATTTGAATATACTTAAATTGATATTTTTTAAAGATAAGGATTGTTTTTAGAGGTATATAACTTTAAAGTGACACAAAACCAATAAAAGCCAAGATAATGGCCATGGTATTGGCTGATTGGAAGGATTACATTATGCCATCAGTTTTTAAATAAAGGGTGTTTTTTGAGTTTTTTTGTTATTCGAACTGGCAACATTTTTCAAGTGACACCTAATTTGTGATCAGTTTTGTTTACCATTACACCTTGAATAGATTTATGCCAGAACAACGTTGCAAATTTATTTTAAAAATCGTAGCACAACAGTAATGGTAAAAAATCATCTTTCCATGACCATTACCACGATTTATATATGTTTAATTTCATTGTGATATTCTATACCTCTAAAAAAACACGTTATATAAAATATTTTTAAATTTTGTTTCTTCGTAGCAACATAACGTAGCAGAAATAAAATATTATTAAATATAATTTTAATATTTGGATACCGCGGCCTCCTTTTGAAAGCTTTTTATTTATAAAGTAGTAGGTGTTATACAATTAATAAAAATAAACTTAGTTTTCACCATTTTTCTATTGAAAAATATCAACATGTTTCATAGCTCATGGCCCCTTCGTCAGGACACAAGAATTTTTGAAGAAGTTAGTAAGTGTTAGTTTATTTTAGCAAAGATGCAGTAGTTTCGGCGTTTGTGGACATTGCATTGAGTCGAAATAATATTTAAAGTAATTATGTTGAATTAAATTAATTTTTTACTCGCTTTAATTAAATAATACTTTGAGGACTCTAGAATAAACATGGGAAGACTGGATTTTTAATATGAAATAGAAATATTGTAGATTAATGAACACGAGACACATTGATCTAAACTATTTAAGTTATTGATCTCGGTTAAGCTCAAACTATCCTTTGAAGCCTATAATTTTTAACTCTGTTGGAAAATTGTTGAAAAATCTCGTTTCTCAATTTTTCAAGTTTTATTAAGTCGGTCGTTAAGTAGACTGAAGGGATGGAAACTTTTAAAGCTACCAAAAGTTTATATCAGAAGTCGTATCCGAATTCAATATTTTACGTAAAATATAATCATATATCGAATATGTCAACCCGAATTTGTTGAACCAAAGAATTTTAAGATATATAAATATTCTAATGTTTTTCTGTATCAAATAAAAATCTTAAGAACATTGTTTTCGTGGCAGATACCGCGATACAGGAGGCGAAAAAACTTCTTCATTATTCAGGCACTTCGGACTGAATATTCTTTACATAGCATTTAATAAATAATTAAATAAGTAATAAAACACGCTGGTGGAAGAGATGACGACAACCTGAGAAAATTAGCGATCATTTTTGTGCATTTATAAGTAAAAAATAAATTAAATATTTTTTGGTATTCTCAGATTTTATTATTTTTAAATTAATTAAGTTTATAAATAAAATTAATAATAATGAAATTCCTTGTTATCAGGATAACTGCAGTTTTATAGTTTCTTTTTAATAATTTATTTTACTAAGTTTTTTTTATAAATTTAAATAAATATAAACAATTTATTAGTTTAGGTTGAACGCTTAGCCCAGTTCTAGGTATGTTCCCCTTATAATGCTTTACACCTAACCATACCCCCTCTCTCTCACCTAACCCTCACTAAAGTTGACGTTCTGTCTCTTTTTCTCTCCAAAGCTTTACTTATTGTTTGTAATTCTGATTTTAATTAGAATATGTTCAACCCTGATGAAGGCTCAGCTCTGAGCCAAAACTATAGCTATACCGCGTTCAAAAGAATGTGCGCAAAAAAATATGTGTGTTGTTACGATGCAAAAAATGAACACAAAATAAGTTTTTCTATTAAGTAAGTATGGGTGGAGGGGCGAGAATATTGTTTCTCTTTTATTTTTTGTTTTTTATGGGCTTTATTTTATTTAAGGGGTCACCACAATATTTAAATACTGGGGTATCTAAATATTGGAATATATATATAATTCGGGAAGCAGAGAATAAAAATAAGGATTTGGAATATACTTACAAGATTTATTTAATTGCGAAAACACAGATTTTTAACAATACTTTTTAATAAAAACTTAAGACTAGTTATAAAACCCTGGGTGAACGAGGTCTACGAAGAGAGTGTTAAAAATCGCGTCTCTCCTTCTATTTATAGATATTTGCGAATGCTTCCAGAATATTATCCCAAAAAAGATATAGGACTGTGCTGTCTGCGGCTTCCGACATGATCGATATCTTTCGATGAGAATATCGTAAAATGTCGATCCAAGCCTCAGACTACATAAGTAACCTTTTTTAAAAAAAAAAGCATATATTTATTAGGAATATCATATTGAGGCTTGTAATACGGGCTTCCCGGGGAACTCTCCCCCGCTTTCTTCTTACAGGACAATGGTCTTTTGATTGTGGTCGACCTATAGTTGGTTCAATAAAGTGGTGTCAAACAAAGTTTATTTTTATTTTAAACATATTTAATATTTGTCTTTAAACTAACTTATCTTCTCCATTACAAATATTATAGATGCTAATACTCGTTTCTCTAGGAAACACGTCATAGTTAGCAATGAAAATGTATATTAACCTTCCTACACCCGCATCAAATAAAATAACACATTTGCTCACGCATGATGTCTGGGACCGAATATTCTAGGGTTTCATAGATATATATCTTTCTTTAGAAAAAGCTTAACATAATTTAAAAAATTATTAAATGTCAGTGTCTAAAGTAAAACGGATAAATTTTATTGAATACATTACATGTTTATTAGTGACTTACATTATTTCATTACAGTCTTTGACAAAAGTTACTTTATCTTAAAAGGTATGAAAATTATATACAATATAAGGTATGAATTAAATCTAAAGAAAACTCTAAAATGTTGAAGATAACAATAAAAAAAATCTTTAAACTAATTCACCATTGATGTTCCACCATATCAGTCAGAGCATAGCATAATTGCATGTTCCAAACAAAAAATATTTCCTACTAGATGTACAGTTGTATTGAGCCTTGCTACTTGGTACTATTTGGAGCTTATTTTAGTTTTTTGATTATTTTTTCCTACGTAGAAGTCACTAGAAGTTTTTTGAACCTCTACTTCGCTATCAGAGTCGCCGTCTTGCTCAGTATCGCTTCTTTCTTCCCGTACTACAATGAGGTCGTTTTGAGTTTGTGACACATCAGCCAACAACATATCAGCTCAGATGAAAATCTTTGGTCGATAGAGTGAGGAGTGAACAAATTAAAAGTGAATGTTATGCTGGCTGTAGTGTGGTAGACAGAATAAAGAAACGAGTGCTTAGATGGTTTGATCATGTGGAACGTATGAACGAGGAAAGGATGGTTAAGAAAATGTATGAGGCGAGTGTTGAAGGCAACAGGAATAGAGGGCGTCCGCGAAAGACCTGGCATAATCAGATACTACAAATATTTGAGAATGGTCCTGTTAAAGGATTCAACAACCGTATAACTCGTATGATACGATGTATGAATGTGGCCGAAGCAAAAGTGGTGTGCCAGGATAGAATATTGTGGCGTTCAAACCTCTCTGCCTACCCCTGCGGAGAAACGGCGTGATGGTTATTAGTTAGTTAGTTTTATGATGGATCCTGCAATGAGATCCAAAACCTCTGCCACAAAGGCAGTATAAACATGGCAGAATATCCCGCAAAACTCAAACCAGAAAGAAGATTCAGAAAGGCCGTGAAAACTTAAGAACATTCTTCATACTCATTCGTTCTTCGTTCATTTCGAGGATATAATATAACCTGAAAATATATTAAACCTCACGGTATAAGCTATTGATTCAATAATAAATAAAAAATAACCAACATTATAGAACTAATTAAACTTATGACATACCCTAAACTGTGACACTTATACCCACATCGGGCTCTTGGACCAATCAGTATGCATGTGTCCAATCATATACATACCGATTGGTCCGATACAAAAACACTCGCGCCCCACTCTATTGAAGTTAGCGACTATTCATGCAGCTAACAGTGAGCCCAATGCGCTAACAATTTCCGTTGACAAAAAAAGGCAAATATAATCTGTTAGTCTGACAGATTAATGCGCAGGCATAGGAAGGTTAATGAACATTTTTTTTCAATCACATACATTTTTGCATAGTTTACTAAAGCATAATTAAAAAAATAAAATATTACATTGATAAAATAAAAATATTTTTAAACAACCCTGTGGAAGGTAAGCTTAAGTAAAGTAGAAGCCACACGCTCAAACGAATTCATAAAAATTTTGTACTCATAGAATACAGTTTATCCGTGAGGGCGGTATACAATATCGATAGCTTAAAATTCTGTACTGACAAGAAGTTGTCTCGGGTACAAAGAGGCTATTGTTGGCTACCAGCTTACTGTACGTATCTCGCCTTAGGATACAGGCTCCTAGTATTGACAAACTAAACGCAACATCTCGATATCAGCGTCAAGCAGATTTAGGTCAAACATCTGGGATATTGCTACATTATTTTCTTTCGTCTCTCGGGGGTAGACTACACTTATAGGTGGAATTTATAATACTGGCGCTAATGAAATATACAAAGAACTTGTACAAACAATTTTTTTTTCTATATTTTTAAATGTGAAAAAAAATCATGGAGGATGGTTATATTAAAAGTTGGTACATTAAATATTTATCGTGATAGGTGTCTGATTATTTTGCTGAATGATTGGTTATGAATTGATCAGACATGTCACCCTAATACTGACATTTCATTAAATTTGATGACATTTACAACTTAACAAGTTTTTTCTGAAACGAATTATAAATTCATTTTAGAGTGGAGGAAAAGTTTGATCTGCAGCAATGGGAAGTTTCATGCAGTTGAATGAACTACCATCCATCGTGACCTTTAGTCAAGTAAACTGAAGACCCCATGGTAAGAAGTTGTTAACTAACATTTTTGTCAAAAGTTAATTAGTCGTCTAAAGTAAATAATGTACGCTCTTTCCATTCGAAATAAGTTCAGAACTTAAAAATAATTAGAACATGTTCAAATCATAGGGATGAACATGTTAACTACACTTTTTCATAAAAATCAAATCAGTTACTAATGGGAAGAATATGTTCTTCAATAATAACATGTTCATGCCATCATTCTGAAATTAACAAGCCTTTTAATTTGATTGGAATATTTATGGTTTATATAAATTTTACCCTGGCAATATTTGATTTTACTTGAAGACTATTATATTATGTACTTATATATTATTTTTCAATAATTTTAAAAGGTACGTACCATGTTTTGTATTATTAATTAATATGCCAGGTATTTTGTAAATTTGGATAATGGATGGTAAAAATGGATAGCATTTGAAGGGTTGTTTGGTGTTCGTTTTTACCATTTTTAAAAAGGTGTTATTCTATTTAAAATGAGTTCCAGAGGTAAAAAAATGGTTATTAACTACATTTTTAAGGGAAAATTAGTATATTTTTATTTTTTTGTGCATAAATGCGTTTTTTTACTTTTTTGATATTTTAGCGACATAAATCAATTAAAATTAATCTTGAATTAGCAATTAAACATATTTTTCAAAGGCGAAATGCAAATGTCTAATTATCTCAAAATGACTTGAATGTTAGTTAACAACTTCTTGCCATGGGATCTTCAACTGTTCAATTTCCATTGTTCATTTTTGAGCTATTGAATTTCTATCGTTCATTTGTCCGCCAAATTTCCAATGGGATGGTGAGATTTGAATTATTTGGTCATTTCGAATTATAAATTTGTCCATCAAAAAAAATTTGACGAGGGAATGGGATTTGGATCGGTCATTTGTCCACACATAATTTTTGATTGAAGAATTGAAGGAATATCAACTCCTTATTTCGAAGGTACCTAGTCTTTTTATATTGTACTAAAATAAAGGATGCAGGAAAACGGCCCGACACGCCATTTTCCAGAAAAAAGCATTAATTGTTAAATATGCAATTTTTTTAAGAAAAGAGCATAGGTTCTCCACTTGTTAGAACCACCAAACTGATAAATTAAAATTTAAAACAGAATTCTGAAGAAAATTTTTTACTAGTGAGTTATTTGAGATCTTAGAAATACTATACCGATATATTGTTAAGAATATTCTGATGTGTTTTTATTATGACTTATTAAAAAAGTAATTTCAAAATAAATTGGATTAAGAAAAAAATCTAATAGTAAGCGCTTGTAAGTCTATTATTGATAGATTTGGCATTCAAGTTGTAGAGATTATTCATGATGATTATTAAATTAGTTACCTCTTTATTACCTCTTCGTGAGTATTACTGATATAGAGGTAATAATTTTTTTATTTTACAACCAATTTAATAATCAAATTATCAGTTTTTATACTCCCTCGAAGTGAGAACTACAAAATATACGTTCATAGTGTTTTAAATTCACACATTTTGTTATTTTTGGATACAAGATTGAAATAATATTTATGAAACTTCATACGCGACTTTTTTATACGAAATAATCAATTGACTAGGCATTTATAACAAGTCTACTAAGTGTATTTGTATAAAGTTTAATTATAAAAACTAATTAAATTTAAAACAATTTTTTTAAGAAAAAGTAACAATAAAATACATGAATAGAACACGTGAATATTCTAAACAATTTCAATGAATGTTTTGGGATGAAATATCTTTAGGTAACCCACAAGATTTAATAAAGTTTTTAATTGATTTATATAATATGATAATAATGATGATAATAACCCACACATTAAATATAGTTTTTAATTGATTTTTTTAATGTTTTTAACAGCAGAAGAATTTGTATATATTTTCGCCAAAATATAAAAATACATTCACAAACAAAAAAGATTTTTTTTTCGGGAAGTTGGGCTGTCGGGCAGTCAGTATATCGAGAATGTTTTCGTAAAATGAATGATAATGTAAAACAAATAGATCCGCATCTATAAATCGGACCATAATTCATGTAAAGATGTTGTATTCAATTTGACATGTGCACCAGTATAATAAATGGTTAATACAACGTACGTGAGTAAGATACGTAGGTAATTACAGATCAATCACCGCTTACTTAAGTACCGATTGTACATGAAGATAATATGCAAGAAATGCTGTCGCCTTGTCGATGCATAGTAGAATAGTGAAGCGCCTAGACGCCCAGTCGGCGTCAGGCGAGCCGCTTCGGTGAGCCGCGCTCTGACGCTAGTGGGAACACAATGGAGCTAGTTTGACAATGTATTAATACATGCCACTCTGTGTTTAGCTCACTATATTGATAATTTGTTCGGTACAAGAATGATTTTATAATTATTTATTTATTTCGTACGAATTTATACATATAATTGAAGGTAGTTGCTTCACTAGACAAGGTCTGTTCTGAAGCAACTACCTGTACAATTTTTTAAAGTTTAAACGTCAGAAAAGACTACATATTAGAAATATACTTTTAAACATTATACATAACGAATAAAAATAAGATAATTCAATTTGATAAAGAAAAATACTTGTCCTTCTCGATAAAAAAAGAAACAGAGAATCTTCCCATCCCAAAAAACATCACAAAACACACATGTATTTAAAGCACAAATCTTACATGCAACCGTGACATAATCAAAAAAAGATAGAAACAAGATATCTTGGGCTGAAAATTGATGAAAACCTACATCGGGCTCGGAACATAGAATGTTCAAGCTCCAAAGTGAGAAAACCGACACATACATTCAAAACTCCACGCAGCTTCATGAATCTCAGTTTTCAAAAAATGGTATATTATGCTCTCCGTCAAAGTATCAGCTACGCCATGCGTGCATGGGGTGGTGTGGCTCGAACTATATTAGATCCATTAATAAAGTCTCAGAAATGTGTTATACGTGTGATATAACCGCGTTAATTTGTGCCGCTCCGAATCGCTTTATTCTAGGAATTCCGTCCTTAAGTTGACCTTTTTTTTGGGCCGGCAAAACAGATGCGAGCGAACAACGCAGCCCTGTTTTGCGGCGTTAAAAAAATTATTGTTGCCCTAGAATAAGATTATTATTTTAGAATAAGATAATGTTATTTTAGAATAAGATTTGTTAGTAAATACTATTTCGTAGCTAGTATTAGGTGTGATAACGCAAGCAGTAATTCACGAACATTGTCTACTGTGTATTTGGTGTACGAGATTCGCGCGCCAATTTCGCAAACCCCGGATACGGAGCAGGAGAGGGGAGAAGGATTGCGCGGGGAGAGGCTCCCTGGGCAGCGAGAGGAGAGATCGACGCGGCAAGCCCGAAGCAGTCCGCACCGACCTCCCTCCCGGCGAGGGCGAGTTCCAGCCTCGGGACCAGCCTCGGGACCACCCGCAGAGGAGAAGACGCGGCGACGAGGATGGCCGCCTTGCCTCGATGGCGGCCGGTCCTCCACGAGGAGTTCCAGGAGGGAGACCAGACCCTCCCGATGACGCGGATCCAGCGACGGCGCGGATGCAGCGGCGCGGCGGGACAGCGCGCGTGGCCTGGAACGAGAACCGCGGCGGCCAGATGGCCCCCAGCCGACCGCGGAACCGCGGAGCCAGCGGCGAACGCGTGGGCGCGAGCGCTCGCCCCCCCCGCGGCCTCCACGAGTGATGCGACGAGTGTTTGTGAACGACATGTTTTTTTTTTGTGGCGATAAGTGACAAAGACACGATAAACTATGTAAATCAGGACTGCTTGCATTTAGGCTAGGATTAGTTTTAGGTTAGTGATATTTTTTTTAGTTGATAAGTCTAAAGATAAGAATGTGTTTTAATTAAATAAATTGTTTAAACATTTAAATATTGGTGGTTGGTGTTTTTAAATTTCCCGCTCCCCCTCCCTTGGCAAGTGCATTTTAATCTTGATATAGAAAGGACGCGAAGCGTCTCGCGGCTATCAATCCTGATTGATTGATACGCGTTCATATCACGTGTAACAAATAAGAAGCCACTTGGATAAAACTCTGAAGACCCACTTAGAGATTTTTAAGTGCCTGACATAAGACAGCTATATTATATTTTAATGTATTCAAAAAATTTTATATACTGAGTTGTTATGATGATCCAAAAACTTGGTGTAAATCAAGGAGATACGGAAATATATAATACATGATAGATAATCACATGAAGAGACAAATGCGTAGATAAAATAGACGAGGAAAAGAGGGTTACACTCAGAGAGGCTTTCATTCAACAAAGTGAATAAAAAAAACTACGATGATGATGATAATGTTTGACGAATAGAATTAATAAAAAACTTGTTTGTTCAGATAATTTTATAGCCTACTTACATTATTACTGTCTTTTTTATTCATTATTGTTCTGAGTAATTGTAAAAATATAATTAATTAAGAGTAATTAATATTAGCTATTTAAACATAACATTTCTACACAGGCCGGATGCAATAGGTATAAATGTCTTACAAAATTGTATGAAAAGTAGAATGTTAAAAATAGTAAAATATTGTATTTTAGAGGTACCGCTGTGATTAGGTTTATATATCGATTTCAAAATATACGTATTTGTACCTGAATTCATACCACGAGTTGCAATTTAAAATTGCTTTTAAAATATACAAACATGCTTTCAAGAAAAGTTGAAAGTATGAAAAGTAGAATGTTAGAAATAGTAGAATATTGTATTTTAGAGATAGGTGTGTACTGCTACGATTAGGTTTATAATATATCGATTTCAAAATATACGTATTTGTACTTGATTTCATTGCAGGAGTGTGAATTTAAAATTGCTTTTAAAATATACAAACATGCTTTCAAGAAAAGTATCAATTGTAAAATAGAAAATCTGACAGCTCATATTTTTCAAATAGATTTATTTATATTTTGATTATTTGCATAGTGAATAGCGATTTATAATGGAGTTCTGGTGAAAACTCTTTGTTGGGAATAAAATTCCGAATTTGGCAGAAAAATGAAAAAAATGTGGTGGAAATACTGTCGTTTAGGGGCATGACAATATTTGAAAAAATTTTTTTTTGACAGTACGAGGAATAAAAAAATTAAAAGTGTTGGCTGTAGTGTAGTAGATACAATAACAATAAAAAATAGAGAAAAAAGGAATGTGTCTACGAAAGACCTGATGAGATCAGATAAACCAAGTATTGGAGGTTAGTCTCGTGATGGTCAGTTAGTAAGTTAGCATAATGACGGTTTTGTTTCTCTACCCTCCATTTTGTAATTTGCGATTGGGCTGGTATGTAAAATAATGTTGTTACGGATATTAATTGTGTTATAGTTTGTGTATTTGGGAACTATGTTTAGTAGAGACGGTAAGGCTGAGAGTGATATCGAAAGGAGAGTGACTGCGGGAAACAAAGTTAATGGTGCTGTAAATGCACTTATGGCCAATAAGAATCTGTCAAACGAAGCAAGACTAGCGACACATAATGGCCTAGTACCAACCCTGATGTATGGAAATGAAGCCTGGAATTGGTAAAGAAGGAATAAAATTAGACTGAATGCGGTGAAAATGCGGTCACTAATATGCTTGTGTGAAAATATTTGGTCGATAGAGTGAGGAATGAACAAATTAGAAATGAATGTAATGCTGGCTACAGTGTGGTATATAAAATAAAGAAAGGAGTGCTGAGATGGTTAGGTTACGTGGAATGCATGAACGAGGAAAGGATGGTTTAGAAAATATATAAGGCGAGTGTTGAAGGCAACAGGAACAGGAACAACAAGGAACAGAGGGCATCCGCGAAATACCTGGCACGATCAGATACTATAGTACTACAGATACTATACTATATATTTGAGGATGGCCCTGTTAAATGCCTCAACAACCGTAGAACTTGTATGAGAAGATGTATGAATGTAGCCGAAGCAAAAGTGGTGTGCCAAGATAGAATAATATGGCATTCTATCCTCTCTGCCTACCCCTTCGGAGAAACGATGTGATGGTAAGTTAGTTAAAAAACATATTTATTCTTGTGGTACGCTAAATATGCTATACCTCGGACTGGTATATTATTTTTTACCATGGGTTGAGTCTGCATTATGTAGCGTGTTTAATAATGCATAGTGAATAAAAGCATAATGCTAAATATGTTAGGATACTGACCATAGTGTGTTTAATAGTGCATTAAGAATAACAGTATAATGTAATGTCTTGATGGTGACCATCACTTTCTCATAACGTACCTACAGCGTGTTTAATCGGGCGTAACAAATATCATTGTGACACAATGTGAGATAAAGTGTATTGATCATATTTTCAGGTTTAATTTAAAATTTGGTAAGGCATAAATAATGTATGAACAATTTCATGTCATCAGTTATGTGGTTCCCGCTTAGCCTGCCGAATTCCAAAGAAGCAATATACCTCCAATGATTAAGCGCTTATCGAATGGATGGGTTGGAATATCGTTCAGTCACAGATGTACTTCCGTCCATATTTGAAGCCTCGTCATCACTCCCTGTGAACCTCTTTTTTGTGAAAATATATTTGACAGGACATATTTTATTTGTCGAATTGAAGTAAAACCGATTGATAGCAAAAATATTAGACGAAAATGCTTGCGTCACTCCAAAACAGATCATTTAATGCAAACAGATTTTGAATTAAGTTATGTACCATCACGCTACCATGTTGCTTCTCCCTCAGGCGCTAATCTTAAGTAATTTGATATAGCTCGATGGATTTCTCATTAACTAACTAATTAACTAACTTACCAACTTAACATCACGCCGTTCATCCATAGGGGTTGGCAGAGACGATGAAATATCTCCGCAGGGGTTGGCAGAGAGGATGAAATATCTCACAACTCATTCACATTCATATAAACTTACGATTAAGTTAGTGCTCACTACGCGGCCATTGGTGTGTGAAATTGACTACCAGCACAACTAGCCGCTGCATAGCCGAAATGACACATTTCAAATTGTTTACATTCTTAACTTAAAATTAAATGTCAAAATTATAATTGCGAAAACATAACGAGGGAGAATAGGTATGATCGATAATCCTGGAATTAAGCGGAGCCTTGGTTTGTATATTCCCGATAATTACC